>JAPMOS010000075.1:132500-182379 GCA_027972325.1 Paratrimastix pyriformis
GGCACAGGGGGTTCAATTTCTTGATCAATGGTCGATGTTGCCCCTGAGGGCAGCATGACAAAGTCACCTTCATCGCCCTGGATCGGAATGGGTGCCGTTGGGGCCGGGGCGACCGGGGGAGGGGCGACTACCGCAACGGCAGAAGCCGGTTCAACGGGGGGTGGTGCAGGCGGTGGTGAAAAAGTGGCTTGGGGAGGTGGGGAAGAGGAGGCGGTCCGCCGGCGACGGAACCACGTCGGAAAACTGGTGACAACGTGTCCATTGCGAGCCCGCGTGAGCTGGGTGGGATTTCAGCATTGATGGAATGGGGTATCTCCCGATACTGACCTGAACTCACGCAAAGAGGCAAGCCATGCCACGCGATCTTCGTCGCATGTTGCATAAAGCATGTATTTTCGTTCAGCCGTCGCTGAGAAAACAGGGTGTCAGACTCAATCAGAGGGTGTCGATGGCGGCGGACAAATTGAAAACCCAAAGTCAGAGGGACATTCCTTTGAGCGTTGCTCCAGAGCGATTCCCGCATTCATCAAAGAAATGCGCCCGAGTTCCTCTCCTCCTTTTTTATCGTGATAGGAGATGAATCCGCCAGCAAGATCGAGAACGAACCACCGCTTCTTCCAGCTCTTCCAGCCTCCGCCCTGCTTGTAGAGGAAACCTTCCTCCATGCGGCCAGCTGTGTGAAGCGCGTTTGCGGCCACCGCGGCAAAGGGGAAAAGAGCCTGAAACCACCAGGGTTCGGTCCTCATGTCAAACCTGTCAGGAAATCGAAAAACAAATGTCTTGACGAGGAGTCCAACCTCGTTTCCTTTGATACACAAACAAAGTGTTCTCCCACTAAACTATCAAGACTTCCATCACTCTTCCTTTTTGTCCGACATCCCCCAAAATAGTCCGTCTATTGCGCCGGGGTGACCACATTGGTCCTGAAAAAGACCGCGGCACAGTCGCACCCGCAGGCCATCACATCGAGCCGGGGGTGGATGGAAACAGAATTGACGGGGGTCTCCGAGGAGAACAGCGGGAAGTACTCGAGCGACTCGGGCTGCGCGGAAAAAAACAAAAACGAAAAATCATCATCATTATCATTATCATGATCATCATCCTCATCCTCATCCTCATCCTCATCCTCATCATCATCATCATCATCATCATCATCATCATCATCATCATCATCATCATCATCATCATCATCATCATCATCATCATCATCATCATCATCATCATCATCCAGTCATCATCATCATCATCATCATCCAATCATCATCATCCAATCATCATCATCATCATCATCATCATCATCTAATCCATCGTCATCATCATCATCATCATCATCATCATCATCTAATCCATCATCCTCATCATCCAATCACACATGATCATCATCATCATCAACACATGATCATCATCATCCAGTCATCATCATCATCATCATCATCATCATCATCATCATCATCGGCATCGGCATCGGCATCGGCATCGGCATCGGCATCGGCATCATCATCGGCATCGGCATCGGCATCGGCATCATCATTGGCATCAACATTATGATCCAAATCATCGTCCGATCAACATCAACAGCAACATCCAGTCATCATCATCATCGCCAGCATCATCTACGCCAGCAGACGGCCATCACATCCTCATCCTCATCCTCATCCTCTCCATCATCATCATCATCCAATCATCCTCATCATCTTCATCATCCGCATCATCATCATCAGTGAAGATTGGGCAGGCGGGGGAAGAGCGACATTGTCGAGGTGGCCGGGGGAATACACACCTTATACCGGGCCGACCCAAAGGACCAGAGCAGCGCCGTCCCGTGCGAACCGGCCGTCACCAGGGCGTCCGGGTGGCTCGGATGGAAGGCAACGTCATTGACTACACACGCCAGAAGGGAAGATGAGATCGAGGTGAGCACAACCCGGTTCTCCAGAGGACCGGGCACGGCCGACGAGATTCTGCCCTTGTGAGTGTGCGCCTGTGGAGCAAGGGGCTGATTTGTGTTGTGCTTGCTTTTGAACTGTCAAGAAATACAACAACAACAACCGAAAACACTGATGTTGGGTGATGATGATGATGATGATGATGATGATGATGATGATGATGATGATGATGATGATGATGATGATGATGATGATGATGATGATGATGATGATGATGATGATGATGATGATGATGATTGATGATGATGACTGAATGATGATGATGACTGAATGATGATGATGATGATGTTGGTGATGGCGCTGGTGATGAACAAAAGGCAAACAGCGACCCTCCAAGAGCAAAATGTAACCAAGCGACCAACAGCCACGGACCCATCCCGGTCCCTGCCGGCGCCTGCTCGGCGGCCAGGGGCGCGTTGGGCATCCGCAGGTCCCACAGGCCGACAGTCCCCTCGGAGGCGCTGCCCGCGGCCAGGAAGAGCGGCTGGTGTGGGTGGCAGGCCAGCGAACGGTGGCCCAGTCGGGCATAGTCGCTAAATTGGTGTGTGTGTGTGTGTGTGTGTGTGGGGGCAGTCATTCATATGATGGTGGAGCAAAGGGAGGGTCTCGCACAGCGAACGTATGAGTGTATGCGCGCAGCGGAAATTGGACGGTTGTACGCCGTGTGCGTGTATATTATGAACGCCGCAGTCTGTGGACATGTGCCGCAGGCAGTTCGCAGCTCACTCTCGACCTGACCCACGCAGCACCACGCACGGCACGGCGCTGCCCCACCCACACTCTGGATGATGATGATGATGATGATGATGATGATGATGATTGGATGATGATGATGATTGGATGATGATGATGATTGGATGATGATGATTGGATGATGATTGGATGATGATGATGATGATGAGGATGAGGATGATGATGATGATGATGATGATGATGATGATGATGATGATGATGATGATTGCATGATGATGATGATGATGATGATGATGATGATGATGATGATGATGATTGGATGATGATAATGGGTTCCCACGGACGCTCGCATGGTGGTTGCAGGTGGTGGCGGCGCCTGCTCACCCCCCGCGGATGCCCCGCCCGGGGCAGCGCAGAGGCGCGAATCGAACAGCCGGATGGTGGACGAGGCCCCGACGACCGCGAAGGAGGTCGGCGACGTCCAGCAGACGTCCGCCAGGGCCATGCTGGAGGAGGAACCTGCGAGGAGAAAGGGGTGGGATGGGAGGGGGGGAGGAGGAAGTGGGGGGGGGGGGCGGAGGGATATATATGAAAAATCGTCCTCTTTTCCCGCCATGAGAAGCAGTCTGATCATTTTTTCTCCGGAATGTGTTTTGAATACATGGAGGAGGAATCTGCCAGGAGAAAGGGGTGGGATGGGGCAGTGGGATGGGGGGAGGAGGAGGAGGAGGAGGAGGAGGAGGAGGAGGAGGAGGAGGAGGGGGATATCTGCTCATTTTTTAATCATGTGTTTTGAATACATCCTGGAGGAGGAATCTGCCAGGAGAAAGGGGTGGGATGGGGCAGTGGGGATGGGGGGGGGGGGGTATGAAGGACATGCGACAGTGTGAGACGATCTGTGTCGGACAGCGTGGTGGTGGCGCGCCAGTCGAAGAAGAACCAGAGCATTGGAATGAGCGAGAAGAAGATCACCGAACGTGTCTGTCTGAATTTCTGCTCTGCTCTGTGCTGTGCTGTGCTGTGCTGTGCTGTGCTGTGCTGTGCTGTGCTGTGCTGTGCTGTGCTGTGCTGTGCTGTGCTGTGTGTGCTGTGTGTGCTGTGTGTGCTGTGTGTGGAGCAAAGGGCCTGATTAATCGATTGCCCATGTTCGATCAACAGACCTACAGTCACCAATTTGCGCCGAGCCTCCTCCCCAGGGGCGGGAGCCGCCTTGGGGAGGAGCAGACTCATGGTCCCATCGGCTCCCACGACTACAATGGTGCCTGTCTGTTCGTTCACATCGAAGCTCGCGATCCCGCCCATGTCGGGGCTCCCAAGTCCCGCATTCCACTCGGCGCCGGAGCGTAGCCTGAGAAGCGGGCGCTCGGCCGACTGTGATGAGAATGTGATAAGATGAAGCGATGTGATGGGGGTGAGACAGACCCCCGCCGGGTCAGATTCGACAATCCAGGAAGAAAGCGTGCCATTGGAGCTGGAAGCCCACAAACAGATCTCGCCATCAAGGGCTGAAAACTGGCAGGAACGTGAAAAAGATGGAATGTCAAGTGACCCGAGCAGACTGTGAGATGTGTGCAATCCCCAGCGAACTGAAACTTTCCGAGTCTCTGGGGTTCCGCCAGTCTCCGGTCGGCATCGAGACGCGTGTCAAAGTTAAATAGATGGATGGAGTTTTGAGAGGAGTCGTGCGAGCCCGCAGCCAAAATGGAATTGCTCCCCACAAAAGCGGGATCCACATACCAGGCAGTGGAAAGGACTTTCTGACCGATAAAATGGGAAAGACGAGACATTTTGGGTGCTGCCTCGGCCCGATCGAGCTTTCAGTCCCCTTGGTGAAGCAGAGTGCTCTTCGTTCACTCCTCATCACTCTTTATTGATTTCCGGCATCCTTTTGTACATCTCCCAACATCAGTTTTCACATGAATTTTGATTCCCTTCTTGAACATCCTGCTGAGTGGGACACATTTGAGGTGAACGAAACCAATTACACCGCCCTTTTCCGCTACATCACCGAAGCGGCCAAACTGATCCCCGATCCCGAGGGCGAACAGTTGCTTCGAAAGTTGATTCCCCACACACTTCGGTTCCAACCGATCGACTCTGTCAGGCTCGCACTCCGGCTCCATGACATGCCTCTCATCCGTGTCGCTCTTGACGCCTGCAAGGATGAGTCTGCGGGAAACTCTTTATTGGTTCCACGTTTCTCCGTTTCACTTACAGATATCAGAAGAAGCAGTGCGTCCTGCTTCTCAGGGGCGAGGTGCGCCTCGAGGTCTGGAGGGGTGGGGTCGGTGGTTGTTGACGTTCGAATGTCTTTTTTTCACACGTAGGAACTTCCCCCAGATCTCGCCGATCTGGCGAATAATGTGAAGCTGGCCGACTATTTTGCCATGGTCAGCATATCGTCGATCTGCATTTTCTCGATTATCCTTTACGACAGATGGCCAAGAGCCTCGATGTGACCGAGACAAAGACTCCAGAAGATGTTTACAAGTCGCATCTGGTGGACAAGGATGCCCACGCAGTCACTGCTCCCCCAGGGGCAGCCCGCGTGGACTCCGCCAAGGAGAACCTGGCCGCCTCTTTTGTTTCTGCCTTTGTGAACTGCGCCCATGGGCAGGATACACTGATTGACCAGCAAGGTTCGGTTGTTCATTGGGAAGCACGTCCACTTCTTCACGGTTGTCTCCTTCACCACGCGGTTGTCTCCACCTTTCTCCAGGCATCAACTGGGTCTACCGCAACAAAGACAGCGGCCAGACCTCTGCCACTGCTGCCCTGGGTGCCATCCACCTGTGGGATGTCAACGGTGGAAGTAACCTGGTGGACAAGTACCTGTACGCCACCGGGCCCATTAAGGCTGGTGGCCTCCTTGCCCTGGGTCTGTCTTCGGGGAACCGCTCCGCTATCCAATACACTGATGATTGGATGACGATTGGATGATGGTTAGATGATGAATCATCCATCCAATCATCAGCGTCCTGAATTGTCATCCCATATCATGATATGATGTATGGATTCCATCACGAGGAGGCCGTGCAGTCCCCCCCCCCCTCTGTTTTGTGGATCCGGTACTTGTGTGTGTGTACGGGGCCAACTTGACGTTTCTCATTTTTGCGGTTCCCCCGCGCGTCCCATCCCAGGTGCTCTGTCCTGCAACATCCGTGACGAGGCCGATCCTGCCTTCGGCCTTCTGGTGGACTACCTGGCCGATGCCGACAACGGGGTGCGCATGGCGGCCTTGCTTGGGTCTGTCAGCCATCGTGTGACAGGAAGGGTGTTTGTGTGTTGTCTGGGTCACGCGTACAGCTCAATCATTCGCACTTCTCCCCCCCACTCTCCTCAGCCTGGGTCTGTCGTGTGACAGGAAGGGTGTATTTGTGTGTTGTCTGTAGTGGCTCAATCGCACTTCCCCTCGGGGCTGTCTGCCGCCCCGGTAGTGTGGACGGTGAGTGATAAGAAGGGTGAATTTGTGTGTGTTGTCTGCGCTGTGGGTTCCGCACCCGGCTCACTCAATCGCACTTCTCTCCTCCCACTCTCCTCTGCCGCCCCGGTCGTGTGGACAGTGAGTGATCGGAAGGGTGAATTTGTGTGTGTTGTCTGCTGTGGTCAACGCACACACGGCGCTCACTCGATCGCGCTTCTCTCATCCCACTCTCCTCTCAGCCTGGGTCTGGCCTACTGCGGCACGGGCCGGGAGGACCTGCTTGTGTTGGCCGACCCGCTGACCAGCGATGCCCCCATCGAGGTGGCCGCCATCTCGGCCCTCGCCTGCGGCCTGGTCTTTGTCGGGACGGCCAACGTTCAGGTCTGTCTCGGGCGCGTCCTTTTCTCTGCTCGGGCCCCGCGAACGTTCTGCCCGCAGGGGCGAGCACTGGGCTCCCCGGGGAAACGGGGCCTGCCTGTGCATGTCTCAAATCCTGAGCACTACATCACACCACCACACACACCACACACACAACGTCGGCGGCTCTAGGTTGCGCAAGCGCTGATGCAGGCCGTGATGGAGCGTGAGGCGGACATCATGGCGCATCCTCTGGGCCGGTTCCTCGCCCTTGGCCTGGTCGGTCCCCCTCCCCACGTCTCCCCCACCCACGTCCATCCCACCCCACATTTTTCCTGCTGCTTCTGAACTTTTGGGCTTTGGGCTGATTCGCCCATTCGCCCCCCCTCACCCACCCTCGCCACCGGCTCCCCCCCAAGTTCGCTGCAGCTGTGGCGCCATTTGAGACCCTTCCTGTCCCGATTGATCAATCCCTTGGTTCCACACCCACCCACCCACCCCCCCCGGACGACCTCCTGTAGGGTCTGCTCTACATGGGCCGGCAGGAGTGCGAGGCGGCCCTGGAGGCCTGCTCCACCCTGAAGGCGCCCACCTCGGAGTACGCGGCCCTGGTTGTTGAGATGTGTGCCTATGCGGGCACGGGCAACATGCTCAAGATCCAGAAGTTCCTGGGTGTCTGCACGGAGGAGAACAAGCAGGTCCGCGCGCGCGCGTTCGGGGGAAGGTGTGAGTGGTGGCTGGACGCGTGCGTTTTTTTTTTTGTTTTTTGTGGGGGCTTTTGTGGGGGCTTGGGGGACTTTGTGGAGCGGGTTAGTGAAAATTGCCGCTTGTATGGCGGCTGTGTGGTTTTCCAGCGCAAAACACACTGATCAGTCCCTTTGCTCCACCCACCCACAGACACAAATCCACCTCTCTGTGTTTTTTTTTTCGTGACTTCTTTCCTTCTTTACTGACACACACAAATCCTGTCCGATTGATCAGTCCCTTTGCTCCACCCACCCACAGACACAAATCCACCTCTCTGTGTTTTTTTTTTTTTTTTTCGTGACTTCTTTCCTTCTTTACTGACACACACAAATCCTGTCCGATTGATCAGTCCCTTTGCTCCACCCACCCACAGACACAAATCCACCTCTCTGTGTTTTTGTTTTTGTTTTTTTCGTGACTTCTTTCCTTCTTTACTGACACACACAAATCCTGTCCGATTGATCAGTCCCTTTGCTCCACGCATACGCACAAAATCCCTTTTGCTCGTCATTTTCCGTCTGCAGATCGCCACCCTTGGACTGGCTCTGGTGGGCATGGGCGAGCCCTTGGTCGCTCAGATGCTCCTGCGCCACTTCGATCGCATCATTCAGTCCGTCTTTGAGCGGAACGGGCGGGGGAACCGGGCGGGCGGGGGTACCGGGCGGGCGGGGGGCGGAGTGGGGATGGCGGGGGAACGGGGGCATGTCCAAGTGTGCTCATCACTCACTGTTCATCTTCCGCCCGTCTATGTGTGGCGGGGGGGTGCAGGTACGGCGAGATGCCCACCCGACGACTGGTCCCGCTCGCCATCGGGCTGCTGTTTGCCTCCGACCCGCGTGTCGAATTGATGGGCACCCTTTCCAGGTCCCCCCGCCCCCCGAGCAAATACACAGCATGTCTCTCTCTATGTCTCTCTGATGATGAGATGTATGATGAGATGTATGATGAGATGATGATGATGATGATGATGATGATGATGATGATGATGATGATGATGATGATGATGATGATGATGATGATGATGATGATGATTGGATGATGATTGGATTGATGATGATGATGATGATTGGATGATGACGATGACTGGATGATGAGATGATGAGATGATGGATGATGCTGATGCTGATGATGCCCCAAAAAAGCCGCGTGTGTTCGATGTTGGTTTTGTTGGTGCCGTGCCTGAATTATTTCGTTGTCCTTCCACTTTTTTCTCTTCTCACCACGGTGGTCTTCGTCCTCCTTGGGGGGATGCATCTGACGACCTCCTGCAGGCTCTCGCACGACCAGGACCCTGAGGTTTGCATGGGCGCCTTGATGGGCCTGGGCCTGGTTGGTGCCGGTCCGTTCGTCCGGACCCGCCCATCCCCTCCTCTTCCACTGCGCACGTCCAACAGGGAGGAATCACCGTCACCACCACTCCCACCACCACCACCATCATCCGATCATCCGATCATCCGATCATCCGATCGTCAACCCAATCTCACCATCACCCAATCATCATCATTATCACCCAATCATCATTATCACCCAATCATCCAATCACCCAATCATTCATCTTGCTACGGACGCATTTGCATCCCCCATTCACCTTCTGAGGGTGGATCTCCCAGGCACCAACAACGGCACCATCATCAAGCTGCATCATTTCGTCATCATCATCATCCAATCATCCAATCATCATCATCATCTTCATCATCATCATCATCATCATCACCCCTGGATGGCGGATCTCCCAGGCACCAACAACGGCACCATCGCCAAGCTGCTCCGAGACCTGTCCGCATACCATGGCAAGGACCCCAACATCCTCTTCATGGTGCGCATCGCACAGGTCCGTCCCCCCCCCCACTGTTTCCATGTTGTCCTGCTTCGCCGGCTTCCCTTTTGCTGTTTATGTGTGACACGGGTGGGACCTTCACGTGTTTTGATCGAATGCACTCAGAAATGGAGGCTGAAATTGGGATGGGCAAAAACAACGATTGGATGATGATGGTTGGATGATGATCGGGTGATTGGATGATGATCGGATGATTGGATGATGATTGATGATCGGATGATGATTGATGATCGGATGATGATCGTTGAAAGTGTGTGTCTGTGTCTGTGTGTGTGTGTGTGTGGGGGTGGCGGCTCCTTCGCTCTTTGGCCTACCTGCCTGCCTCACCGCACTCGCCTCACTCGTTTCGCGTCATCTCAGGGCCTGACCCACATGGGCAAGGGCATCTTGTCCCTCTCGCCGACCCACTCCGATGGGCTGCTGAGATGAAATTGGATGGGGAAACAACTTTTTTTTTTGTGACACGGGTGGGGACCTCATCTAACGCACTCGAGAAATGGAGGATAAAATTTGGATGGGGAATATCGAACAATCCTTCGCTCGCCTGCTCACCACACCCGCCCTGCTCCCTTCTTCTCCATCCGTTCGTGTCATCTCAGGGCCTGACCCACATGGGCAAGGGCATCTTGTCCCTCTCGCCGGCCCACTCCGATGGGCTGCTGAGATGAAATTGGATGGGGAAACAAGGACACAACTTTTTTTTTTGTGTGACGTCACCGGTGGGGACCTCATGTTTTGATCAATCTAACGCACTGGATGAAATTTGGATGGGGAATATCCTTGAACAATTGTTTTTTTTTTTTTTTTGGGGGGGGGGGGGGGGGGGGGGGGGGAGGTCGCCTCCTTCGCTCGTCTGCTCACCACACCCTTCTTCTCCAAATCGTTTCGCGTCATCTCAGGGCCTGACCCACATGGGCAAGGGCATCCTGTCCCTCTCGCCGGCCCACTCCGATGGGCTGCTGATTTCCCGGCCCGCCCTGGCCGGCCTCGTTGCCACCGCCATGGCCTGCACCAACTTCAACGACCGTCCGTATGCCGATCCCCCTCGTCCAATCTATGACGGGTGTTCTGCGGGTTCAGAACAAGCTGCGCAAAAAGCCATGATGGTGGTGGTGGTTGGTGGTTGGTGGTTGGTGGTTGGTGGTTGGTGGTGGTGGTGGTGGTGGTGGTTGGTGGTTGGTGGTGGTGGTGGTGGTGGTGGTGGCCATGATGATGATGATTGGAGTGATGATCGGATGATGATGATTGGATGATGATGATGATGATGATGATGATGATGATGATCTTGCGTGTGCCTTTTTGTGGGCGATCGTCCCCGTCTTGTTGCTTGGGTCCTCTTGTTGGCTCGTTGAGGGCAATGTCGCCCCCCTTCCCCTCATGCTTTGCCCTTGATCCATTGTCCTTCTCATTCCTTTTGTGGGTGATCATCCTGCTCCATCTCGTTCTTGTTGGGCTGAGGGCAATGTTGCATCCCTCTCCCCCCTCGTGCTTTGTCCTTGATTGTTTGTCCTGAGATGGCGAATCTGCCAAATTGGACGATGTGTGAGGAAAAATCTACCAGGGCTCCCCCTTGTCCAACCCCCTCTCCCTCTCATCGCGCTCACCCCTCCTTCTCTTCTCCGCGCACACACACACACACCCCAACCACAGTCATTCAGGGGAACTACCACTACCTGCTGTACACCCTGCTTCCGGCCGTCCATCCCCGGGTGCTGATGACCCTCGATGCTGACACCATGCAGCCCGTGGGGGTCCAGTGCCGTGTGGGCAAGGCCGTCGACGTGGCTGGCCAGGTCTGGCTCTTGGCCCCTTTGAGGGGAGGATGGGGAATGGGGGGGTATCCGGCTGCCTTGGTGGTGGTGCTGCCTTGGTGGTGGTGCTGCCTTGGTGCTGGTGCTGCCTTGGTGGTGGTGCTGCCTTGGTGCTGCCTTGGTGCTGCTGCTGCCTTGGTGGTGGTGCTGCCTTGGTGCTGGTGCTGCCTTGGTGCTGCCTTGGTGCTGGTGCTGCCTTGGTGGTGGTGCTGCCTTGGTGCTGCCTTGGTGCTGCCTTGGTGGTGGTGCTGCCTTGGTGCTGCCTTGGTGCTGCTGCTGCCTTGGTGCTGCCTTGGTGCTGCTGCTGCCTTGGTGCTGCCTTGGTGCTGCTGCTGCCTTGGTGCTGCCTTGGTGCTGCTGCTGCCTTGGTGCTGCTGCTGCCTTGGTGCTGCCTTGGTGCTGCTGCTGCCTTGGTGGTGGTGCTGCCTTGGTGGTGGTGCTGCCTTGGTGGTGGTGCTGCCTTGGTGCTGCCTTGGTGCTGCTGCTGCTCCACTTTTTACTCACGCGCCCTTCCTCGATCCCACTTCCTCCGCACGCACGCGCAAACGCGCACAGCCCGGTACGCCCAACACGATCACGGGTTTCCAGACCATGACCACCCCTGTCCTGCTCTCGCCCGGCCAGCGCGCCGAGCTGGTCGCCCCAGAATGTCTGGAATCCTTCCCTCGTTTGTCTTTCCCTCCCCGTTTGTTTGTTTGTTTGTTTGGTTGTTTGTTTGTTTGTTTGTTTGTTTGTTTGTTTGTTTGTTTGGTTGTTTTGTTTGTTTGTTTTGTTTGTTTGGTTGTTTGTTTGTTTGTTTGTTTGTTTGTTTGTTTTGTTTGTTTGTTTGTTTGTTTGTTTGTTTGTTTGGTTGTTTGTTTGTTTGTTTGTTTGGTTGTTTGTTTGTTTGTTTGTTTGTTTGTTTGTTTGTTTGTTTGTTTGTTTGGTTGTTTGTTTGTTTGTTTGGTTGTTTGTTTGTTTGTTTGTTTGTTTGTTTGTTTGGTTGGTTGGTTGGTTGTTTGGTTGGTTGGTTGGTTGGTTGTTTGTTTGTTTGTTTGTTTGTTTGTTTGTTTGTTTGTTTGTTTGTTTGTTTGTTTGTTTGTTTGTTTGTTTGGCATGGGCGGGGGGACCTTCATGTTTGATCAAAACGCCACTCATCAGAAATGGGGAATGGAAATTGGAATGGGGGGGGGGGGGGGGGACAAATTGAACAAGTTACCACAGGACTGATTTTCAAACTAATTGCCCGTGCTGTCGCTGGGCTCGTCCTCGTCCTCCCAAAAACCGGAATCCCCGCTCATCATCCCACCTCCCCTCACACCCCGCACCCCCCACACACAGACAAGCGCTTCACCACGGTCAACGAAGGCATCGTTCTCCTGAAGAAGAAGGCCCAGTGGGAGATTGAACTGGAGGAGATGCAGGAACGCGCCGCTGCCCCCAAGCCCTCCCCCAAGACCACGGGCACCACCCCGCCCCAACCACCCCTGCCCCCACCGGCCCCGCCTCCGCGGCCAGCCAGCCCGCACCCGCCAAGTAATGAGTGGCTTGGAAGGCGGGATTTGACATAGGAACGGATGCCGTCACGTCACCCACCATTCGACCACACCGCCACCGCCATCACCACCCTGACGGCGCGCGGCAGCCAACGAAGGAGATGATTTGAGGTACCCCCCCCCAACCCTCTCTCTGTGTCTTGACTCTCCCCATCACACCTTCGCTGAGTGTGCGAAGGGCCAAACCATCCCACATCCCCCACATCCCCCCCGACTCACCGGCCCCACTGCTGTGATCGTAAAAATCACGGATTTTGCCAAACATGAAAAAAAAAGAGGAAGCGGATGATGAACGACCACCTTTTTTTTTTTTCTCTCGTCGCTTTCATCTTCCCCCACGGGGGGGGGGGGGGGGGGGATAGACTCGTTGCGTCATCATCATCATCATCATCAAGAATTTGAGAAATTGGGCGGTCGTCGAACAACTCGTGCTCATTCACTGGCTGCCCGTTCATTCATGCGCCTATGTGTCAAAAAAACCCCCAAAAAAAACACCGAATGACCTGTCGAGCCCGTTAAACAGAACAGACGGGACGGCAGAGCCCAACCCTGCGCAGGCCAGATGCCTTCACGCCCAGCTTGACGCCACCCCCCAGGGATGGAGCTTTCAAGGGGTGCGCTGTTGTTGTGGAAGACGCGGAGAGGGGGCATGATGAGATGCGTGTCTGTGTGTGTGTCTTGCGTGTCATGCTGTTGTGTGTCTTGCTGTGTCTGTGTCTTGTCTTGCTGTGTGTGTCTTGCTGTTGTGTGTCTTGCTGTGTCTGTGTGTCATGCTGTTGTGTGTCATGCTGTGTCTGTGTGCCTTGTCTTGCTGTGTGTGTCTTGCTGTTGTGTCTTGCTGTGTGTGTCTTGCTGTGTCTGTCTTGCTGTGTCTGTCTTGCTGTGTCTGTCTTGTCTTGTGTGTCTTGCTGTGTCTGTGTCTGTGTGTCTTGCTGTGTCTGTCTTGCTGTGTCTGTCTTGCTGTTGTGTGTCTTGCTGTGTCTGTGTCTGTGTGTCTTGCTGTGTCTGTCTTGCTGTGTCTGTCTTGCTGTGTCTGTCTTGTCTTGCTATGTGTCTTGCTGTGTCTGTGTCTGTGTGTCTTGCTGTGTCTGTGTCTGTGTGTCTTGCTGTGTGTGTGTGTCTTGCTGTGTCTGTCTTGCCTTGCTGTGTGTTGCTGTGTCTGTGTCTGTGTGTCTTGCTTTGTGTGTGCGGACCCTCGATGGAGGAGGATGCGGCCGGGCGAGCACCGAGCGAGGGCTTGGCACCAACTGTGTGCGTGCGGTGGTGGTATGGTGGGGAAGATGATTCCAGATCCATCAATATGATCAACATACAGTATGTCCAACAATAAACTAGCCACCCATAATTTTTTGGTTCCCCGGGCAAGAGGGGTCCCGGGCTCCGGGGGGCCCCTTGCATTATGCTCAGTGCTCCGCTGTGCCTCAGGTCTGCCATCCACATCCCCCCAAACGCCTTCCCACACCGAGCCCAGGATTGATTTTTTTCATGCCTCGACTTTCTGCCCTCGATCGAGCCCGAGTCGCGGTTTTTGTGCAGCAGGGGCGCACCCGCACCTCGGTGGCAGCCGAATTGGGAGTGAACCGGCACACTGTCTCACGCTGGGCGGTGCGGGTTGGCGCCGGCCAGCCGTTGGCGGACAAGGCTCATCTTGGTCGGACAAGGGCCACCACCCCGCCCACTGACCGGAAGATGATTTCCCTCTCCATGTCCCCGGCCAAGCCCTCCCTGCGGTCCATTGCTGCACAAGTGAAGACTACGAAGGGCACTCACCCCTCCCATGAGACTGTTCGCTCGCGCCTCTTCACCGTGGGCCTGCGCTGGGGGCAATCCGAAGAAACCCACCCTCACCCCGGCCATCATGAAGAAACGGCTCGCCTATGCCCGTGCCAACCTGCACCGTGACTGGAGCTGCGTGCTGTTTTCTGACGAGTGCACCGCCCGTCTGCATGCACAAGCCACGAAGAGTTGGGGCTACCCTGGGAAGCGCAAGCCTGTCCTCACTGTGAAGCATCCGGCCAAGATTAACCTCCACGGTTGCTTCGGTCAGGGTGGATGGGGACGTCTGTTCTCCTTCCAGGAGAACCTCACTAGCCCTCATGGCCCGGATTGTGAGTGATGAGCTTGTGCCCTCTGCCCTCGAGGTGTGCGTTGAGGGCCCCGAGGGCCGGGTGCTGCTGCACGACAACGATCCCAAGTACCGGTCCCACTTGGTGACGGACCGGGTCGCTGAAGAGAACTTGACCGACATCGGGCTACCCCCCCAGAGCCCCGACCTCAACCCGATGGAAAACGTGTGGGCACTCCTCAAGAGGAAGCTGCTTGAACGCCACCCCGAAACGCTCGCTGGATTGATCCGGGTGCTCAAGGCCGAGTGGGCCACCATGGACGCCGACCTCCCTGAAAAGTTGGCCAACGCGATGCCCGACCGACTTCGTGCCGTCATTCGGGCCCACGGTGGCCACACCAAATACTAAGTGGATGGGTGGAGTCCTTGTGGTGTTGTGCATGCGTGGCACTCAGAAAAATCCCCGGCTCCCTCTTGGTGCACTCGCTCTGACATGAAAAGGAGTGGCTCGTTTATTGTTGGACATACTGTAATCATTATTATCACCCATCCTCATCATCATCACCATCCAATCATCATTATCACCCATCATCATCATCACCACCATCATCATCATCCAGGCATCACCCAGGCATCATCATCATCACCACGTCATCATCATCAACATCATCATCATCATCATCATCATCATCATCATCATCATCATCATCATCATCATCATCATCATCATCATCATCATCACCCAGGCATCATCATCATCATCATCATCATCATCATCATCATCATCATCATCATCATCATCATCATCATCATCATCATCATCAATCATCAGCATCATCATCATCATCATCATCATCATCATCATCATCATCATCATCATCATCATCATCATCCAGTCATCCAGTCATCCGATCATCATCATCCTCATCCTCATCATTCAATCATCATCCATCATCCGCTCATCCACCAAATCCTCCCGCATTGCCAAAGTGTAACACCCTGCACAGCACAGACGTTTTCTCGGGGCCGAGGCGGCTGGCGCGGCAGCCTTCTTCGCCGGGGCGGCAGCCCGTTTCTTCTTCGGCGCCGCCTCCTCATCCCCCTCCTCCTCCTTGTGCTCCACCTCGCCATCATCATCCTCCGCGTGCTTGTCGGCACCATCTCCCTCCTCCTCCTCCTCAGCGTCCTTCTTCGTCTTCTTCTTGGCGGCGGCGGCAGGGGCGGGTTTGGGGACGCCGGAGGTGCGGGGTGGGGTGAAAGTCTTCTTGTGGGGGCTGGCCGGGGCGGCGGCTGTGTGTGTGTGTGTGTGTGTGTGTGTGTGGGGGGGTGAGGAGGAAGATAAGCGGGTGCGCGCCTGGATGGCGATAGCGATGGTGATGGTGATGGTGAGGGATGATGATGATGATGATGATGATGATGCTTGGATGATGATGCTTGGATGATGATGCTCGGATGATTTGAATGATGATGATTGGATGATGGTTGGATGATTGGATGATGATTGGATGATGGTTGGATGATTGGGTGATGATGATGCTGCTGCTGATGCTCCTGATGCTGATGCTGATGCTGATTGATGATGGTGGTGGTGATGAATGATGAATGATGAATGATGGATGATGCTGATGATGCCGATGATGATGATACAAACCTGCCGGGGCCGGGGCGGCGGGGGCCGGGGCAGTCTTGGCCTGACTCTGACTTTGGTCATCATCGGCAATCAGGGCCGGTTTCTTGGGGGTCGACGCTGCCGGGGCGGCGGCCGGCGGCGGGACGGGGGCAGGGACGGGCGCGGGGCTGGTTGAAGATGCGGATGGGACGGACGGGACGGCAGTCGCGGGCGCAGGGGCTGCCGGGGAGTGTGTGTGTGTGTGCGTTGTTGTTGGTTGTTGGTGTGCGTGGGATGAGAGTGTGAGTGAGCGCCGAAAACAAGCGGATGGAGGAGAGGAGGACACAGGCGCGTTAATGTCAGTGTCATCCGTCTGTGTGTCATCATCCATGTATCATACTGTCATCTGTGTGTCATCCGTCTGTGTCATCCATGTATCGTCTGTGTCCTCCATGTATCATACTGTCATCTGTGTGTCATCCGTCTGTGTCATCCATGATCATACTGTCATCTGTGTGTCCTCAGTATGTGTGTCCTCCGTGTGTCAGTGTATCCAATGTGTGTCCTCCGTGTGTCAGTGTTTCACTGCGTCATCCGTGTGTGTGACCCCTGTGTGTCATCATGATGGCGGGGTCACCCCACCACAGACCCTTCTCGCCATCATCGTCATCATCATCGGCAATCCGGGGCTTCTTGTTGCAGCCAGCATCGACGGCCTCCGCGGGAACGGGTGCTGGTGCTGGTGTGATGGCTGCTGCTGGGGACGGTGTGGTGGAGCTGGCGGGGGCAGAGGTGGGGGGCAGCGGCGGGGGCAGGGTGGTGGCCGGGTCGGCCGGATCAGAAGCAGCAGCAGCAGCAGCCGGGGTGGTGGTGGTGGTGGTGGTGGTGGCAGGGCGCTTCGCAGGTAGAGCCGCGCGTCGGACGCCGAGACCTGGAATCAGCCGTGAGGGCGGGGGGAATGTGTGTGGTGGTATGCGCGGAAATTGTATGTGTGTGTCTGTGTGAAGCAAAGGGAATAATGATCAAATCGGGGGGGGCAGGAAGGGTCGAAAAGTTGTAAAAAAAAGGAGAAAGAAGTGGAGAAAGAAAAAAGAAAAGCCGACGGTTTTGTCGTTGCGTTTGTGTACCGAGGGACAGTCTGGGACTCGAGGCGAGAGGTCTTTCTTGGGGTGTCTCTCCAATGCCGCAAGAGAGGTGGGTGGGGTGTGGTTGTGTGGGGTATGTGTGTGTGTGTGTGTGTGTGTGGGGGGATATGTCGACATCACCTGTGGGTCCGGACCTCTCTTGACCGGGGCAGCGGCGGATTTCGCCGTCTCCGCCTCGCCCGCCTCGTCGTCACCCTTCTTGGCAGCCTTCTTGCCCTTGGCGGCCGCCCCAGCTGCGGCCTTTTTCGCGGGGGCTACCGCGGGTCATAGGCACGCACACGGCCCAGGAGGGGGGGGGGGGGGGGGGGGGAGACGATTGGTGGGTAATGCTACGCCTGGCTGGACGGCGGGGGGGGGGGGGGGGGGGGGGGGGGGGGCAAGCAGGTCAGAATGGCCATTGGTGGGGTCTGACTGGGTGGTAATGTGAGTGTTTTTGCGAGTGGCTGTTCCCTTGGGGTGTCGTCGACCCAGCCGGGGGGAAGAGCCACGCGCACGATCAGGTCCCCCGGGGAGAGGATGAGTGGCAGACGCTTTTTGGGTGCCTTGGGCTTAGCAGGAGCCTTCTTCTTCTTCTTCTTCGGCTTGTCATCATCGCTCAGGTCCTCATCGGACGCGTACTCGTCCTCGTCCTCGTCGTCGCTATGGTGCTGTGGTTGAAGTCCCCATCCCGAAAAAAAAGAAATAATAAGTTTAGGGTTTGGAACAAGAAATGAATGTGGGGAATTGTGACGGGGCACGGACCTTCTTGGCAGCACCTGGAAGTGCATTGCATTTGATGAGAGTGAGATGACGACGTGGCACGCAAGACCAGACCATCCTTCTTCTTCTTCTTCTTTGTCCAATTAACCTCTTCTTCGCTCCCCGAGAAGTCATCGTCGTCGTCATCGTCATCGGGCTCGTCGTCGGGGTCATCTGGGTGGGGAGGGTTTTGGGAAAACTTATTTCAGATCGGAAGCGGAGGGCGGACCAAAACTGGGAACGTAATCGACATCTTCGATCCCCTTCGGGAACTTTTCTTTCGTGGTTGGGTCTGAGACCGCTTCGATCGGCGGGCCCAAGGGCCCCAGATCAACGGTGGATGAGGGATCCGGTGGGGGTGCTGTAACAAAGAGATCGAAAGCATAACAACATTGGAAAATGAACCTGTGGTGGCACCACCAGCCTCTTTCTTCTGCTGCGCAAGGTCCTGCTCGGCGATCCGTCTCATGACGGCCTCCATGTCTTGGGAGGCCACAGCATCACCTCCGTCAACGCTTTCATCGTCGCTCGCCACCACTTTGCGTTTCTCGGAGGCTTTTCGTTTCGGTCGGTCCGACATGCTTTTGGGTGTATCTCCAGAAGGGTTATAATAGCTGAGCTTGTCAAAATTAACCTTCCATCAAAAATCTTTTGCAAGGAGTGGGGTTCGAACCCACGCATCCGAAGATACCAGTACCTTAAACTGGCGCCTTGGACCGCTCGGCCATCCTTGCATCTTGAATTTTCAGGGCTCTAAAGCAATCTCATCATCGTTTGATATTAGAGACACAGTGGTGGTTCGCCGGTTCGCCGAAGCCCCCTTCCCGTTGCGTTGCGACATGAATATCCCCGAGGGGGTGGGTGTGCTGAACGAACACTGCCAATCCCCCTCCTGTTTGCCCGTGACAAGATGCTTTTCGGAGCCGCTATTTGTTTTGCTCTCTCTCTCTCCCCCCTCCCCTCTCTCCCCTCTCCCTCTCCCCCTCTCTCTCCCCCGCCTCTCCCCCGCCTCTCCAACAAGTTCCAGAGAACAAACGCGTGAGATCACGGTCGTATTCACAGACTACATAACACCCGCCACCACACTGAGAGTGACGACACATCGGCCAAAAAATGACATGTCTGGTTCATCGGCTCCCGTGGGCGGGGGGACCCCAAACTGCCATAACGCGCACAACGGCGCGACTACACAAATTGTGGAGCCAACGGGGGGGCATCGCGGTTTCTGATACCGGGGGATCCGCCACTCCCATTAGGCGAGGTTAAGCGTTGGGAGTGCGAGAGCGCGAGCGATCGCCGTCCGTGGACGCCGTGTCGACCACCAGGAAGTCATCATCCGGGTTGGGGCGGGCCGACGGGGTCGGGGTGTCCAGCGGGGCAGGCGAGGGCGTCGGGGCATCGGATGAGGGCTGGGGTGGGTGGGGCGGGACATATGAGGTCAGATGATGTCAATGGGATGTATCCGCACCATCGGTCTGATGATGATTGGATGATGATATGATTGGATGCTGCTGTGCTGATGCTGATGATGCCGATGATGATGCTGATTGGATGCTGATTGGATGGTGATTGGATGCTGATGCTGACGATGAAGATGATGACTGGGTGATGATGATGATGATGGTGATGATGATGATGATTGATGATGATGATGATGAAGCACACAAACCTTGGGTGTCGATGGCGGGGGCGGGGTGGCTGTTGGTTTCTTTGCCATGCCCGCCATGGCCTGTTCTTTGAGAAGCATCTTCAGCTGTCGCTCCTCCTCCGTCTCGCCCTGGTCCTCCAGGCCGCCACGCGACACTGGGTACGGGGCAATGACCTCCTGCAGAACCGAAGGAGGAAAGAGAAGATACGATGATGATCCCAATGATGATGATCCCAATGATGATGATCCCAATGATGATGCTTATGCTGATGATGCTTATATGATGATGATGATGATGATGATGATGATGATGATGATGATGATGATGATGATGATGATGATGATGATGATGATGATGATGATGATGACGATGATCCCAATGATGATGATCCCAATGATGATGATCCCAATGAAGATGATTTCAATGAAAATGATCCCAATGATGATGATGATGATGATGATGATCGGACGATGATGATTGGATGATGATGATCGGACGATGATGATTGGATGATGATGATCGGACGATGATGATTGGATGATGATGATCGGACGATGATGATTGGATGATGATGATCGGACGATGATGATTGGATGATGATGATCGGACGATGATGATTGGATGATGATGATGTGAGTCGCCTGCGGAAGCCAAGCCTCAATCGTGTTGAAATGTTGAAAGGGGGTCCGCGAATATGATTGTCCGTCGAACAATGATTGATGCACACCCATCACGCTCCCGTCTTCCGTCTTCCGTCTTCCGTCTCTTCCGTCTTCCGTCTTCCGTCTTCCGTCTCCCCCGTCTTCCGTCTTCCGTCTTCCGTCTTCCGTCTCCCCCGTCTTCCGTCTTCCGTCTCCCCGTCTCCCCGTCTCCCCGTCTCCCGTCTCCCGTCTCCCGTCTCCCGCCTCCCGTCTCCCGCCTCCCGTTTCCCGTCGCGTCCGTCACTTCATCCCCCCACACCCCGACCCTCCACACCCCGACCCCCCGATCGGCCACTGGGCATCGGCGGCACGGACCTCGCATGTCGTGCCCACCTCCTCGACGATGCTGTTGAAGGCCTGGGCCAGGGTCCGTTGCATCTGCAGCGCCTGGGTGGTGACAGCGTGCATCTCATTCAACTCGAGACACGAGCGGCATTCCTGGAGGGGAGATTGAGAGACAGAAGGCTCCGAGAATTAATGGAATCAATAATCAATGATCATCATCATCATCATCCAATCATCATCATCACCCAATCATCATCCAATCATCATCCAGTCATCATCCAATCATCCAATCATCATCATCATCCAATCATCATCCAATCATCATCCAATCATCATCCAATCATCATCCAATCATCATCCAATCATCATCCAATCATCATCCAATCATCATCCAATCATCATCCAATCATCATCCAATCATCATCCAATCATCATCCAATCATCATCCAATCATCATCATCACGATCATCATCACGATCATCATCATCACCCCATGCCTGGGTGGTGACAGCATGCATCTCATTCAACTCGAGACACGAGCGGCATTCCTGGTGAGGGCAATGACAGGTCGGGGAGACAAGACAGGCGTTTGGGGAGAGAAAAAGACGGGGGGACATAAGGAAGGTCAGCCATCAGCATCATCCAGCCATATCATCATCCAGCCATCATCATCATCCAATCATCCAACCACGACCCACGACCCACGACCAAACATCCCCAATCATCACCCAATCATCATCATCATCGCCATTCTTGAACAAGCCGATGCGAACGGAGTCGAGTCGGAACAACGACCACCCCAGCACCACCACACCATCTCCATATGGGGACCCAGGGGTATGGGACCTTCAGGAACTCCGCGAATTCGGTGCGCAGCTGGGCGAGATCCTCCGGGGTGAACTCCTCCTTATGCTGCACCAGGAAGCACCGAAAGATGGCCATCGGGCCCTGGTTGACCTCTGTCGTCGCATCAAAAAAGAGGAAAAACACAATGATGATGATGATTGGATGATGATGATTGGATGATGATGATTGGATGATGATGATTGGATGATGATGATGACTGGATGATGATGACTGGATGATGATGACTGGATGATGATGACTGGATGATGATGTGATGATGATGATGATGATGATGATGATGATGATTGGATGATGATTGGATGATGATGATGATATTGGATGATGATGATGATGATTGGATGATGATGATGATGATGCCTGGATGATGATGATGGTGGTGGTGGTGGTGGTGGTGGTGGTGATGATGATGATGATGATGATGATGATGATGATGATGATGATGATGATGATGATGATGATGATGATGATGATGATGATGATGATGATGCGATTCTGGTTGACCTGTCACATCACACAAAAAATCCAGGCAGAGAGGGATGGCGGAGTGGATGAAGCGGGTGATGATGATGCTGGATGATGGACGATGATGATGTATGATGATGATGGAGATTGGATACGTAATGATGGATGATGATGATCACATCACAAGCAGCAGCAGCAATCGCAGCGGCAGCAGCAGCAACAACAGCAGCAACAACAACAACAGCAACAACACCAACAGCAGCAGCAGCAGCAACAACAACAACAACAATGTCGCGGCGGACGGACGGGGCACAACGGATCCGTTGAGCTGCCGCTGCATGGTCTTCAGCGCCCCGGACACCACCTCAGCCGCCTTCATGGCCTCCTCCGACCCGGCCAGTGCCGCGCTGGCCGCCGCCTGGGCTGTCCGGCCTGAGGCCCCCGCGGCAGCAGGGACTGACGTGACGGCAGCAGCGGCGGCGGCGGCGGCCTGCAGGGCTTGACGGCTCTCACGCAGGGAGCGGGTGCGAACGCGGATGTCCTCCAGGCTGTTGAGGAGCGGGTTCAACTCGATCTGTGGTGGTGTGTGTGCGCGTGGGTGTGCGTGAAGAAGAATGGACGAGGTGAGGTGTGGGAAATGAATGAGGCTGTTGAGCAGTGGGTTCAGTTCGATCTGTGCGCGCGAGTGCTGGAAGCCAGAATGATGATGATGATGATTGGGTGATGATGATGGTGGTGATGATGATGATGATGATGATGATGACGACGATTGGATGATGATAGTGATGATGATGATGATGATGATGATGATGATGATGACGACGACGATTGGATGATGATGATGACGAACGAATGAGGTCTGTCAGCAGCGGGTCGAACTCAATCTGTGGGCGCATGCGTGTGCGTGTACGTGCATTGGCGGTGGAACGGAGAAAAAAGGAGTCAAGGAGGCTGTTTGAGCCAACTCGATCCGTGGGTGCGGTTGCGTGTGAAGGGAGATCTGTTCAAGTGGTGGCGAGGAGTTGAGCAGCGGGCGGCTCAGCTCGAAACGAGCGTAAGGTCGTCATGGATCGATGCATTTAAGAGCAGGCTGCAACGGGGAAGGGCGCGCAGGAGCAGACCTCCTGGCGTTTCGACTGGTTCACGCGCTGACGGCGGGAGGTGAAGGGGAAGTCGTGATCCACCTGTTGTGCATAACAGGGCGGCGGCACGGGAGAAGAGACGAGAGTGGATGATGAGCACAGATACAACGACCTTCCTCCCTCCCCCCAGACAGGCAGCACAGTCAGGCAGCACAGAAGACAGGCAGCACAGAAGGACAGACAGCACAGACAGACAGCACAGACAGACAGCAGCACAGACAGACAGGCAGCACAGACAGACAAGCAGCACAGACAGACAGACAGACAGACAGCAGCACAGACAGCAGCACAGACAGACAGAGGCAGCAGCACAGAAAACAGGCAGCACAGAAAACAGGCAGCACAGAAAACAGGCAGCACAGAAAACAGGCAGCACAGACAGGGAGCACAGACAGACAGACAGGCAGGCAGACAGACAGACAGACAGACGACAGATAGACAGACAGACAGACAGCAAGCGCACAATTACAAGACACACACACACACACACAGATAGAGTGACCTCAAGGATGGTCTTGCGGCAGAGACAGGCAGGCAGGCAGGCAGGCAGGCAGGCAGGCAGGCAGGCAGGCAGGCAGGCAGGCAGGCAGGCAGGCAGGCAGGCAGGCAGGCAGGCAGGCAGGCAGGCAGGCAGGCAGGCAGGCAGGCAGGCAGGCAGGCAGGCAGGCAGGCAGGCAGGCAGACAGCACAGACAGCACAGACAGACAGCAAGCGCACAATATCAAGACACACAAACACACACGCACACACAGATACACACACCCAGATAGAGTGACCTCAAGGATGGTCTTGCGGCGCCACTGCTCGTGCATGGGTCCCATCGCCTTGGGGCCCTTGGTGTAGGGCGTGTTGAAGACGAACCGACCTGCACATTGAGAAAAATGGTGATGATGATGCTGATGATGCTGATGATGCTAATGATGATTGGATTGGTGTAGGGCGTGTTGAAGACGAATCGACCTGCATTGAGAAAAATGGTGACGATGGTTGGATGCCAAATGAAGAGTGGGGACTGCTGATGAGAGGGCACGAAAAAAAAAAAAAGGGCGATGATGATGATGATGATGATGATGACTGGGTGATGATGATGATGATGATTGGATGATGATGCTGATGATGATGCTGATGCTGATGCTGATGCTGATGCTGATGCTGATGATGATGATGATGATGATGATGATGATGATTGGATGATGATGATGATGATGATTGGATGATGCTGATGATGCTGATGATGATGCTGATGCTGATGCTGATGCTGATGCTGATGCTGATGCTGATTGTATGATTGTATGATTGTATGATTGGATGATGATGATGATTGGTGATTGGATGCTGCTGATGATGACTGGATGATGATGATTGATAGATGATGATGAATCGGATGATGGCGACTTCCCACGGACGAAGGATGGTCTTCTGGGCAAAGGCGGTCGGCCGCTGTTTCAGCTCGTCCTCGTCGAGGTAGGGCTCGACGTTGGTCAGCTGAATATATGTCTTCTCGGGGTTCAGAGTGGTCAGGTCGACTTTTTTCGATTCCGTGATGAAGTCGGGAGTCGGCCGGCCGCGCTTGACGAAGTACTCCTGTACGGGGGGGTGGAGATGGGGTGGTGAGGGAGGGTTGTAGCCAATCAAAAAAATATTATGAATATGCGCGATTGTGGAGTTAGTGCACGCATTGGTCGAGACACACACCGCTGTATTTGATGTGTTCCGCGGTAGAACGTTCATCAGCATATAGAATGACAGATTGTCATGATAAAATCTGATTTTTGACAATCCGGCGGCATAGACAGGAGATAGGGCACAACCAGACACACAGACAGCAGAAACAGGAGGTCGCATGGGGAGCCAGGAATCATCATCATCATCATCATCCCGATCATCATCATCCCGATCATCATCATTATCCCAGCCCCCATCCTGCCACACACCGACTTAGAACATCTCCTGGATCTATAGATCGCCCCTCCCATCCCCAGTCCCCATCCCCAGTCCCCATCCACCCTCCCGCCGCCACGCGCCGACCTGGAACATCTCCATGATCTGGCCCAGCTTGGCAAAGGAGGACATCTTGTAGATGAACTCCAGCCCGTTGTCCTCGTGGTTCTTCCCGTAGAAACCAACCTGTGGTGGGGGGAATACAGTCCAGGGTGATGATGATTGGATGATGATGATGATGATGATGATGATGATGATGATGATGATGATGATGATGATGATGATGATGATGATGATGATGATGATGATGATGATGATGATGATGATGATTGGATGATGATTGGATGATGATGATGATGAATGATGATGATGATGAATGATGATGATTGTGGATGATGATAATGATGATGATGATTGTGTCAGAAAAAGCCAATTCTGGGTGTGCGCAGGCAGACCCGGTAGTATGTGTGGCGCAGCCGGGCCTCGACACACTGCTCGGAGATGATGGTGGCCGACTGGGCCATGTCTTGGAAGCAGGCGGCCAGTTCCTGGAAAAAACGGGAATAGTGCAACCAGTTGCCAAGAGAGGAGGGAGGAGGAGGAGGAGGAGGAGGAGGAGGAGGAGGAGGAGGAGGAGGAGGAGGAGGAGGAGAGGAGGAGGAGGAGGAGGAGGAGGAGGAGGAGGGAGGAGGAGGAGGAGGAGGAGGAGGAGGAGGAGGAGGAGGAGGAGGAGGAGGAGGGGGGTCATCAATCATCCCTCGCCCTCGCCCTCGCCCTCGCCCTCGCCCTCGCCCTCGCCCTCGCCCTCGCCCTCGCCCTCACCCTCACCCTCACCCTCACCCTCACCCTCACCCTCACCCTCACCCTCACCCTCATCATCCTCATCATCCTCATCCTCATCATCATCATCATCATCATCCTCATCCTCATCATCATCCTCATCATCATCCTCATCATCATCCTCATCATCATCATCATCTTCATCATCTTCATCATCATCCTCATCATCCTCATCATCACCCATCCTCGGCCTGGACGGACTGTGTACTTGCAGTCGGCCTCGTAGTGGGGCAGCAGGCAGCGGTACAGATCCAGCTGGGACTCGTACATCCCCGCCTTGGCCAGCATCCGAAGGGCCTCCTGTGGCGTTGACGTGTGGTGAGGTGGTGTGGTGGTGGTGGTGATGATGATGATGATGATGATTGGATGACGATTGGATGATTATGTTGGGTGATGATGATTGGATGATGATGATTGATGATGATGATGATTGATGATGATGATGATGATGATGATGATGATGATGATGATGATGATGATGATGATGATGATGATGATGATGATGATGATGATTGGATGACTATGATGCCTGGATGATGCCTGGATGATGATGATGATGCTTGGATGATGATGATGATGATGATGATGCCGAACGGGGTAACAAAGGCTCAGTGGACGCGACAGACGTGGTACGTCTGCAGGAGGTTCTGGGCCGTGAAGATGGAAGCCTGATTCTGCGCGGCACTCGCATCCGAGGCGCCTTCCTTCCCCTGCAAAAAAGCATATTATGCAGTCAAGGGACACAGACAGGGGACAAGAAGAGGAATGAAACGGGAGAAAAATGTGTGCTGCTGTATTGACATTTGACATGATCACGGGGCATAAACGCAAGACTTGTGGAGATCGTCTCCCAGGCTGGTGTCTCGGCGTGTCTCAGAGACCCTCTGTCGCCCTCATTCCGCGCATATGGTGGTGGGCGTACGGACCACTCCCAGGGCCAGCCGGACGGCCGGGACGATGGAGCGCATGATGAAATACCACGCGCAGTGGGCGCACTGCAGGCGGCCCTGACACAGCTCGGTGTGGGTCCGCAGGCAGGTGTCGCAGTGGGGACGGTCGCCGCAGCGCTCACAGTGGACCCTGGGAGATGATGGATGATGATGATGATGATTGGATGATGATTGGACGATGATGATGACGCTGATTGGATGATTGGATGATGATTGGATGATGATTGGATGCTGATCGGATGCTGATCGGATGCTGATCGGATGCTGATCGGATGCTGATCGGATGCTGATCGGATGCTGATCGGATGCTGATCGGATGCTGATCGGATGATTAAGCTGGACGGACCGCTGGGAGAGCAGGGCAGGCTGCATGGGCTGAGCCTGCTTGCCAGCGGATCGCAGAGACTCGAGATGTTCCGCAATGACGGCCGCCTGTTGTGGTGATGTGGTTCGAAATCAATAGATTGTTTATCAGGGAGACATGACATGTGTAATACGGCCCAGCGAAATGAACAGAGTGACCACCAGAGCATTGTTCCGAGCGCCATCCAACCAATCATCACCCAGACACCCAGATCATCATCACCCAGATCATCAACATCAACATCAACATCCAATCATCAACATCCAATCATCATCATCATCATCATCATCCAATCATCATCATCATCAACATCATCATCATCATCATCAACATCCAATCATCATCATCATCATCATCATCATCATCATCATCATCATCATCATCGCCATCCGATCATCATCATCGCCATCCGATCATCATCATCGCCATCCGATCATCATCATCATCATCGCCATCCGATCATCAATCATCATCCGATCATCATCATCATCATCATCATGAGGAGACCTTGAAAATCAAGGCCACGGCCGCCTCGTCCCAATTGTTCTTGTCCTGGTGGAGCTCCACAAGTCGGTCGAGCCAGAGAACCCGAAGCTCCGGGGTGTGCGTGTAACTGTTGGAAAAAAGAAGAAGAAAAAATGAAAATTCGGTCGCCGGGACTCGAACCCGGGTTTGTCAAGAGCTCCACATACCGAAACGGCGACACAGACAAGCTTGTTTTTCGATTGTGGGGGCATTCTCGGAAAACTAACACGATTTCGCAACGGAACAACGGACCCCTCTGCCAGGCGCCACTGCAGGTCGGCCGTGAGGTCGGTGTCCAGGTTGGTCAGGCCCTCCACGGCAATGGTGTCCTTGGCCACCTTGGTCAGCACAATGGCCAGCTTCTCGATGTGATTCACAAAGATGCGCGCTCGCTCCTGTGTGTCGGTAAGAAAGCACACGAACAATGGTGGAAAATTAGTGTCATCATCATCATCCGATCATCATCATCCGATCATCATCATCCGATCATCATCATCCGATCATCATCATCCGATCATCATCATCCGATCATCATCCGATCATCATCATCATCATCATCATCATCATCCAGTTATCATCATCATCATCATCATCATCATCATCATCATCCAGTCATCATCATCATCCAGTCATCATCATCATCCAGTCATCATCATCATCCAGTCATCATCATCATCCAGTCATCTCCAGTCATCATCCAGTCATCTCCAGTCATCATCCAGTCATCTCCAGTCATCATCATCCAATCATCATCATCCAATCATCATCATCCAATCATCATCATCATCATCATCATCATCATCATCATCATCAACCGGTCATCAACCGGTCATCATCCATCCAATCATCATCGCCATCAACATCACCGCCACCACCACACCCACACGGACCTGTGCGGCCAGCTCCTCGCGCGAGATCGGGCCCAGGGTGGCCCCGTGCGGGGGCGTCTTGCTGGGACCGGCCTCGGAAGTGACCTTCTGCGGGGGAGTATCCACCAGGTATGCATGCGGACAGTACCCCTCCATGCCCGTGCTCAGGTTACGAACGCGGGACCATCCGGGGCCGGCGGCATCCTCGGCCAGAACCGCAATTCGGTCGCCCTGGTTCAGAACCACCTCTGCAGGAACAAAAAGCAGGGTGCGTGAAAAATGGGTGCGTGAAAAATGGGTGCGTGAAAAATGGGTGCGTGAAAAATGGGTGCGTGAAAAATGGGTGCGTGAAAAATGGGTGCGTGAAAAATGGGTGCGTGAGGGATGATGATTGGATGATGATGATTGGATGATGATGATTGGATGATTGGATGATTGGATGATGATGATGATGATGATGATGATGATGATGATGATGATGATGATGATGATGATGATGATGATGATGATGACTGCCTGGATGATTGGATTCACGCTATCCCCAGACGCAACGCACGGAAGGGCAGGGGCGGACCATCCGTAGTGGAGATGAGATAGTCGAACCCGGCCCACATCTCACGCAGGGCAACGGGCTGGGCGGCAGGGGCGGCCGAGCCGTCGGGGACTTCGGGTGCCCCCAGCTGTGCAAAAACACGAAGAAAATGATGATCGGATGATGATCGGATGATGATCCCGGCCAACACGAGGTCATTAGGCCCAGGGCCCCCATCGGAACGTGGAACGCGCGACGGGAGTAATGATACTCTTCGCCTGCGTCCTAGCAAATACACAGCATGACTCTCTGATTGGATGATGATTGGAAGATGATTGGATGATGATTGGATGATGATCGGATGATGATCGGATGATGATCGGATGATGATCGGATGATGATCGGATGATGATCGGATGATGATCGGATGATGATTGGATGATGATCGGTGGTGGAGAATTGGATGAGGATTGGATGATGATGTTTCATGCGCCACGCACGGACCGTCTGGGGAAGGGCCGCGTAGCGCTTCAGGGAGTCGAGGCAGCCAATGATCAGCTCCTCATGAACGGGGGTCAGGCCCTTCAGCTGGGAGAGGGCCACCGTCACTTGAACAAGCACTCTGCTCACGGAGCCGGACATCTCGAAGTTGGTCTGTGACAGTGCGTGATGTGGTGGTGATGGATGTCATGAGGAAGAATCCTGCTCACGATCATCAATGATCATCAGTCATCACCCGTCGCCATCGTCGCCGACACACCATCATCACCATCAATCATCATCATCGTCCAATCATCATCCAATCATCATCACCACCCAATCATCATCACCACCCAATCATCCAATCATCATCCAATCATCATCCAAACATCATCCAAACATCATCCAAACATCATCCAAACATCATCCTCATCCTCATCCAAACATCCTCATCCAAACATCCTCATCCAAACATCATCCAAGCATCCAAACATTCAAACATCATCATCCAATCATCATCACACAATCATCATCATCATCCAGCAACACCCACCACCATCACGTCAGGTGGGGCAGCGGACCCTGAGCAGGAGGTAGATCATGGCCGTGGCCTGAATGCGCGCCTCGGGCATATATAACACACAGTGCCGCATCAGGTCCACTGAAGCGGAAGCGGTAAGACAGCAGCGAGGAGGCACACAAAGATGATGATGATTGGAGGATGGTGATCGGATGATGATGCTAATTGAATGATGCTGATTGAATGATGCTGATTGGATGATGGCTGGATGATGGCTGGATGTTTGATGATGATTGGATGATGATGATGATGATGATGATGATGATGATGATGATGATGATGATGATGATGATGATGATGATGATGATGATGATGATGATGATGATGATGATGATGATGATGATGATGATGATGATGATGATGATGATGATGATGGGCTGGGTGGTGACGATGATGATAAAACAAAGGAGCGTCACACAACGAGATGAGAAACAGGTCAGGTCATCCCCCAGGCCAGCACGCCCCACCCGGGGGACGGGGAGACGGGAGACGGACGGCAGAGCTCGGCGCAGAAACGCGTGTCATCAAGGAAGAACATTCGTGGGAAGCTTGCGACGAAGTTGCGCAGCAGGCAGTAGTATGTCTTGTAGACGTCCTCGCCTTGGGGGATCCTGCAGGAGAGAGGCGATGATGGGTGGATGGAGGGAGTCGGGAATGAACGAAAGAACCAAAAACCACAACCAATGGTGGATTTTTCGGGCAGAGGGGTGATATATATGATGGCTCTAATCAAGAGAAGCCTGCACCTGACACAGAGCCACGCACACAAGACCGAAAACGGAAAACGACACAGAAAGGACACACGCACACACACACACACACCTGAGACACAGATGACACACATCTCTCGATTATGACACACAAGAAAGGCAAGCAGCAGGCTCCACGCCAACTTCATCAGCTGCTCCATCGTGGCCGAGGTGTAGATGATACATACGACACACATCTGATACATGTGACGCACATATGATGCCACACACGGATGATACATATGACACACATCTGATACATGTGACACATATGATGCCACACATCTGATACATATGACACACATCTGATACATGTGACGCACATATGATGCCACACATCTGATACATATGACACACATCTGATACATGTGACACATATGATGCCACACATCTGATACATATGACACACATCTGATACATGTGACACATATGATGCCACACATCTGATACATGTGACACACGGATGATGATGCCCCCATATGACACCACACACATGACACATGACACAAACACACCATGACACATGACACCACACATGACACGACACACATGACATCACACACATGACATCACACACATGACATCACACACATGACACCACACACCACACATATGACACACACACCAAACGGACTTGAGGAAGGCGAGCAGCAGGCTCCACGCCAACTTCATCAGCTGCTCCATCGTGGCCGAGGTGTACAGCATGGGTTGCCCCGATTGGCCGAGCAGCATCACGGTGCCCAGCTGGCCGTGGCCGCCGGCCTGTTGCTGGTCGAGGGAGGGCGTGACACTGGCCAGGAGGTCGGCCAGCACCAGCAGGATGGTGTGGGAGACTTCCACGCTGAGGGTGCGGGCGATCGGGGTCTGAAGGGCAGAGGGGAGAGGAGAGAGGAAAGGACAGGGGAATATGAGGGATTATTGGCTGGCATGATGGGATGGCGACATGCTGAGATGTTGGTGATGATGGTGATCGTGGATCATGATTGAATGACGACTGAATGATGACTGAATTGCTGATGCTGATGCTGAGGATGCTGATGCTGATGATGCTGATGATGCTGATGATGATGCTGATGCTGCTGATGCTGCTGATGATGCTGATGCTGCTGATGATGATGATGCTGCTGATGATGATGATGATGATGATGATGATGATGATGATGATGATGATGATTGATGATGCTGATGATGATGATGCTGATGATGATGATGATGATGGTGATGATGGTGATGATGGTGATGATGGTGATGATGGTGATGATGGTGATGATGGTGATGGTGATGATGATTGGATGATGCCGATGGGTGGCTGGCAGACATGGCGCTGGGTCCGCATCAGGTTCATCTGCTGCTCCAACTCGCGCTGTGTCAGGGGGCCGACCGGCATCGGCACCGGGTCCGCGGCCGCCTCGGCAATCGCATCGGCAATGCTGCCAGCCTGGGAGGTGTGTGAATGTGTGTGTGCGTGCGTGCGGAGTCAATAAATCAACCGACCAAATCATACAATCATCCAATCATCATTGTCATCATTCAATCATCATCATCTAATCATCAACCAATCATCATCATCTGATCATCAACCAATCATCATCATCAACCAATCATCAACCAATCATCAACCAATCATTAACCAATCATCAACCAATCATCATCAACCAATCATCATCATCCAATCATCATCATCCAATCATCATCATCCAATCATCATCATCCAATCATCATCATCCAATCATCATCATCCAATCATCATCATCCAATCATCATCATCCAATCATCATCATCCAATCATCATCATCCAATCATCATCATCTAATCATCATCATCCAATCATCATCCAATCATCCCTTATTTTCATCATCATCCGCTCATCATATATCACCACCCGGGGATGATGATCACGGACCGTTGCAGGCTCGGCCCCTGCCGAGGCCGATGCAGGCGCCGCGGGGGCTTCAGACTCTCCGGCCGCCGCCGCTGCTCCGCTGCTGCTGCTGGGCGCCGCGGGCGTCGGGTGAGCGGCTGACGAGGGCGAGACGGGGATGTGGATCGACCCGCCAGCGGCCGCGGCGGCCGAGGCGGCTGCCATCATGGTGATGGTGGGGCGCTTGAAAGTGCGTCCGCGCACCGTGTTCTGTCGGAGGGGGAGGGATGGGGGGGGGGGGGGGGGGGGGGGGGGGGGGGGGGGGGTTGCGATGGAAAGAAGGAGGAGGAGGGTGAGTCTTGAGAAAAAATAACATCGATACCATCCAATCATCATCCAATCCTCATCCGGTCATCACCCAATCATCACCCAATCATCACCCAATCATCACATCATCACCCAATCATCATCATCAAAGAATCATCAGGGTGATGGTGGGGCGCTTGAAAGTGCGTCCGCGCACTGTGTTCTGTCGGATAATGGGGGTTGTGCGATGGGAAGGGGTGGTTGTGTGATGGGAAGAAGGAGGAGGAGGGTGAGTATTGAGAAAAAAAATTGTGTCATCGTGCCATCGATACCATCCAATCATCCAGATCATCATCCAGATCATCATCCAATCATCATCATCCAATCATCATCCAATCATCACCATCCAGATCATCCAGCATCATCATCATCATCAACAAGGGGGAACTGCTGCGCGGACCGCCTGCAAGGCCCGGCCGTCGCGATACGACCGGATGCGCTGGGTGCCGGTCATGCTGGCGGCATAAGATTCGACAATTCGCTTGACCTCATCCTGCTGCTGCCGCTGACCCTCGACACGCTCGCGGGTGGCCAGGAAACTCATCAGCGCATTGACCTGTGTGAGGACAGAGGGCGAGAAAGAGGTGGCGAGTGAGCAATCGGACGGACAAAGAGGGCGATGATTGGAGGATGATTGGAGGATGATTGGAGGATGATTGGAGGATGATTGGATGATGATTGGAGGATGATTGAGGAGGATGATTGAGGAGGATGATTGAGGAGGATGATTGAGGAGGATGATTGGATGATTGGAGGATGATTGGAGGATGATTGGATGATGATGATGATGATGATTGGATGATGATGATGATGATGATGATGATTGGATGATGATGATGATGATGATGATGATGATGATTGGATGATGATTGGATGATGATTGGATGATGATTGGATGATTGGATGATGACCGGATGATGCTTGGATGATGATGATGATGATGATGATGATGATGATGATGATGATGATGATGATGATGATTATGATGATGATGATGATGATGATGATGATGATGATGATGATGATGATGATGATGATGATGATGATGATGATGATGATGATGATGATGATGATGATGATGATGATGATGATGATGATGATGATGATGATGATGATGATGATGATGATGATGGTTGGATGATGATGATGATGATGATGACGATGATGATTGGATGATGATTGGATGATGATTGGATGATGATTGGATGATGATGATGATTGGATGATGATGATTGGATGATGATTGGATGATGATGATTGGATGATGATGATTGGATGATGATTGAATGATTAGTGGATGATGATCATGATGATGGGCGTGCGTGTGTCACGGACCTCGAAATGGTTCATGACATCCGAGAGGAAGGTCACGAAGTGTTCCTTGCGTGTGATGACAAGCTGAAGCCACCACCTGCATGTGTTGTGTGTGTTGTGTGTGCGTGTGTGGCATGAGGCGGCATAGGCAGGGACACAACGCGGCACACTTTTGGTGCTCTCGACCATCAACATCAACATGGTCATCATCACCAACATGGTCATCATCACCAACGTGGTCATCATCACCAACATGGTCATCATCACCAACATGGTCATCATCACCAACATGGTCATCATCACCAACATGGTCATCACCACCAACATGGTCATCATGGTCATCATGACCAGAAGAGGCGCGGGTGCGTGGGGGTGGCGGCAGAGCAGACTTGCGCAGAACGGGCGGGGCCACGTGAGTTATAATCCACATGGTAATCAGCTGCATCTCGTACTGCTCCTGGGGCAGACTGTCCCGGTAGATCGCGTACCCGTCGATCAGCTGGGGGGGACAGCGTGATAGGTGTGATCGATCAATCGGATATCGACACATATCGACACATATCGACACATATCGACACATACAGATCGACACAGATCGACACATACAGATCGACACAGATCGACACATATCGATCTGCACCGACACATATCGACACATATCGACACATATCGACACATATCGACACATATCGACACATATCGACACATATCGACACATATCGACACATATCGACACATATCGACACATATCGACACATATCGATTGGCGACGAACGGGAAGTACAGCGCCGCCAGACTTGCCTTGACCTCCCGCACACTCTCCCAGCAATGTCATCTCGCCACGCATTGGCATGACACATCATAATAATAGCGACACAAAAATAGCGACACACGACACACACGACACACTCGACACACTCGACACGCTCGACACATATCGACACATATCGACACATCGGCCGACACATCGGCCGACACATCGGCCGACACATCGGCCGACACATCGGCCGACACATCGGCCGACACATCGGCCGACACATCGGCCGACACATCGGCCGACACATCGGCCGACACATCGGCCGACACATCGGCCGACACATCGGCCGACACATCGACCGACCGACACATCTCGACCGACCGACACATATCGACCGACCGACACATATCGACCGACCGACACATATCGACCGACCGACACATGCCATAATATCGACACAGATAATATTGACATAATATCGACACATAATATCGACATAATATCGACACACATAATATTGACATAATATCGACACACATAATATCGACATAATATCGACACACATAATATCGACATAATATCGACACACATAATATCGACATAAAATCGGCACACACCGACCTTGGCCACGAACGGGAAGTACAGCGCCGCCAGACTTGCCTTGACCTCCCCGTTCTGGTACCTGCTGTCGTAATCATGACGCACCAGGACCTCGCGCAGCAGCCGGATGGGCAGAAGGCCCGACGGGTTGACGCGATCACACTCGACGGGGGCGGAGGGCCGATCAGTGGCCGCGGCGACAGAAGTCGGGACGGGAGGCGGCGGGGGCACGGAACTGCCTCCAGCTGCGGCGGGGGGCGAGCTGGCGGGCGGGGTGACGGCGCGCGGGGCGCCGCCTGCCGAGGAGGGCGGCGGGAAGGCGGGCGGGACAGGGGTGGAGGGCGTGGCGGGCGGGGTGCCCGCGCCACTGGCGGAGGGAGGGGCAAGAGGGGTGTTGGGCGGCGGGGTCACGGGAGACACCGGGGCGATGGGGGCTGCAAGGGACATGCCAGCACGGCGACGCTAGGTGTGTGTGTGTGTGGGGGGGGGGGGGGGGGGGGGAGGGGAGGAGGAGGAGGGGGGGGGGGGGGTGGGGGTGAGGGGGGACAAGAGGGGGGAGGATGATGATTGCTGTTGCGCGGATGCGAAGCGCCAAGGGGAGCGCGCGGCGTGGGTGGGATGAAGATTCAATGTGATCGTAAAGCCAATGTGTGTACAACACATCTCGAGACACATCTCGACACACATCTCGACATATTTCGCAGAGATCTCGACGTGCGCGCTGGAGGTTGAGGTTGTAATCCTTGGTGATGAAGAATTCCGACACAGATCGACACATATTCACACAAAGCGACACATATCGACACACATCGACACACATCGACACACATCAACACAGTACAGACCAGCCGTGCGCGCTGGAGGTTGTAATCCTCGGTGACGATGAATTCCGACACAGATCGACACATATTAACACGCATCGACACATATCGACAGATCATCTCGACACATATCATCTCGACACATCATCTCGACACATATCATCTCGACACATATCATCTCGACACATATCATCTCGACACATATCATCTCGACACATATCATCTCGACACATATCATCTCGACACATATCATCTCGACACATATCATCTCGACACATATCATCTCGACACATATCATCTCGACACATATCATCTCGACACATATCATCTCGACACATATCATCTCGACACATATCATCTCGACACATATCATCTCGACACATATCATCTCGACACATATCATCTCGACACATATCATCTCGACACATATCATCTCGACACATATCATCTCGACACATATCATCTCGACACATATCGACAGACCAGCCGTGCGCGCTGGAGGTTGTAATCCTCGGTGACGATGAATTCCTGGCAGCGCCAAACCTCCTCGATCAGCAGTTGGACCAACATGTGTTGTCCGCTGTGTGTGTATGTGTGTGGCCGTGTGTGTGATTGTGTGTGCGTGTGAGATTCTGTGTGTGTGTGGCCACACGAGTTGGGATGGTGCCTATGCCTCCTCTCGATCCCGTGGCATAGTCATGATACCCCCCTTCACAGACTATCGTTCATTTTGATTGAATTTTCGCTTGAGATGTCTTGTCGATGATGAATTTCATATTGTGTTATCATTTTCTGAGAATCAATCAAGAGCTCATTTGATTGAAAAGAATGCATTATTTGATTTGAGATTCTCTGGCGGGTCGGGGGGGCAAGTTGAGTGGAATCCAGTGCTCAGACTGACATCTCCCACCTTGAGGAAGCCAACTCGCCGACATCATCCTTTCATTTCTCTCTTCCTTCCGGTGTTTCTCTCTTCCGTTTGTTTGGTTTTCAACCCATCGCCAATCCCCGACAGCATACTTGCCAGCCTCAGAAAAAAAAAAAAATTTAATAAAATTACGTTCAAATATAAAAAAGCTCCCGAAAACGGAAGACAGACTTGGGTTCCCACGGGTTGGGATGGTGCCGATCCTCCTCCTGGCGGGTCGGGGGCAGGTTGAGTGGAATCCAGTGCTCATACTCGGCAATGAACCGCAGGAAGTCAAGACGCACCGTCCATGACTGCTTATTCTCGTTCAGGCAGGGGATCTCACGCAGGTAGATGAAGGCCAGCTCTGGGGGTGGTGTGGAGTGGGTCAATGAGACAAGAAGGAAGATTGCTTATTCTCGTTCAGGCAGGGAATCTCGCGCAGGTAGATGAAGCCAGCTCTGGGGTGGTGGGTGTGTGGAACAAGTGTGTGTGTTATGGGTGTGTGAGTGGACACAGGTAGATGAAAGCCAGTTCTGGGGGGTGGGTGTGTGGAACAAGTGTGTGTGTTATGGGTGTGTGAAGCAAAGGACTGATCGTGGGTGTGTGAGTGGACAGGGAGATGAAGGCCTTCTGGGGGTGGTGGGTGTGGAGCAAAAGGGGACTGATCAATCGGACAGGAAGGGTTTGACAAATTGACGCCACAGCTTGAGCGAAAACAAGAACGGTCCGGTGGCGAACAAGAACCACACACTGTGATGACTCGCATTTAAAAAATAAAAAAAAAAGGAAACGTGTGTATGGTCGTGCGAAATCTGTGCGCGCCCATGCACAGCATCACAAAAGATGCGAAAAGCGATGAAGAATGGGCTCGTTTTTCCAAGTTTGGGATGCGCGCAGGTGACCTGTGGCAATTCTTTGTGTCTTTTCATCCAGATTGGCGCTCAGTGAACAGACCGGCGACTTTGCCGCGGTCGGCGATGCTCCACAGGTCGCAGAGCCACATGGCCACCACGCGGTTGAGCTCCATGGCCAGGGCAAGGCCGATCACGCCCCCTGGACAGGAGTGCGCCGGAAAACCCACGGAAACGGCACGAGTCAGATGATGATGATTGATGATTGATGATTGATGATTGATGATTGATGATTGATGATTGATGATTGATGATTGATGATTGATGATTGATGATTGATGATTGATGATTGATGATTGATGATTGATGATTGATGACTGATGATTGATGATTGATGATTGATGATTGATGATTGATGATTGATGATTGATGATTGATGATTGATGATTGATGATTGATGATTGATGATTGATGATTGATGATGATGATGATGATGATGATGATGATGATGATGATGATGATGATGATGATGATGATGATGATGATGATGATGATGATGATGATGATGATGATGATGATGATGATGATGATGATGATGATGATGATGATGATGATGATGATGATGATGATGATGATGATGATGATGATGATGATGATGATGATGATGATGATGATGATGATGATGATGATTGGATGATGATGATGATGATTGGATGATGCTGGTGATGACTGGATGATGACTGGATGATGATTGGATGATGATGATGATGATGATGATGACTGGGTGATGATGACTGGGTGATGAGGACTGGGTGATGATGTGGGTGATGCTTGAAACATGGGACGATGTGGAAAGCCTGAAGCAGGTGGTGATGTTGGCTGAAGCAGGTGGTGATGTTGGATCAGTTGGCCGGTCCTCGTGTGTGTTTTGATTGGCGCGGAGAGCACGGTCATTAGCGAGAGGACAGGTAGCGGCACACAGCCCGAGATGATTGGATGATTGGATGATTGGATGATGATGATGATGGCAAGGGGACGGACCCCCCGAGGATGACATCGGCATGCCAGCCCGTCGGCTCAGGGTCCCCGAGAGGGACACAGCCGCGGACAGGGTCGCATTCGCGGGCACCGCACTGTGGGTTGGGGAAGGAAGGAAAGAAATTGTGAAGTGTCACAGGGTGTAGGTTATCGGTATCATGTTGGCTCTGAGATCAAGAGTTCCGGAGCGAGAGGTCACTATAGATTTTGGTGTTTTGTGTGTGTGATGGCGTTTCCCCCTCGGTTCCCATACCGATTTGGGGATTTGGGCAATTATGGTCGCACCAAAATATTTTTTTTGAAGTGTCTTTGGAAGAATATGGTATACGGCGACTCCCTTACGGATGGGGTGGTGGTGGTGATGGTGGTGGGTTGGGGAGGGGGGGTCGGACGCGCGTGAGAAAGGGGCAGCGAGCGGGAATAGGAGATGAGTCGGGGGACAAACCTCGTGGCGACCCGGTGCTGTTCACGCTGGAAGAAGTTGCTGCGCGGGGCAGACGCAGAAGCAGAGAGGGGCGGAAAAGGGTGAGCGCGTGGAATGTGGGGGGATTGGGGAGGAGGTGGAATGGGTGTGGAATGGGGAATGAGAGAGGGGGTTGTGTGGGAGGGGCGGGTAGCAGACTCGATCAGGTGGGCGATGGCATGTACCATCCGCTGGGCGATCTCGTAGAACTCGGGGCCGAACCGGGCAGGCCGGGTCGTCTCGTCCGCTGACGAAAACGGCATGGCAAACATTGATGATTGGATGATGATGATGATGATGATGATGATGATGATGATGATGATGATGATGATGATGATGATGATGATGATGATGATGATGATGATGATGATGATTGGATGATGATGATGATTGGATGATGATGATGATTGGATGATGATGATGATGATGATGATGATGATGATGATGATGATGATGATGATGATGATGATGATGATGATGATGATGATGATGATGATGATGATTGGATGATGATGATGATGATGATGATGATGATGATGATGACGTTGATGATTGGATGATGATGATGACGTTGATGATGATGATGACGTTGATGATGATGACGTTGATGATGATGACGTTGATGATGATGACGTTGATGATGATGACGTTGATGATGATGATGATGAACGAATTGGATGATGATGGGGGGGGGCAGACCCAGCTCGCGGGTGGTGTGGATCTTGAGGGTCATCGACTTGATGCTGGCGTTGAACAGGAACCATGCCAGCTGCAGATGTTCAAAAGTGCTGTGCAGGCCGGCTCCACCGTGGGCGCCGTGTCCCTGTGCGCGCGGTTGTTGTTGTTGTTTGGGAGAGTGTGTGAGGTGAATGGGGTAAGGTGAGGAGGAGGAGCAGACGGGGTGGGCAGGGCAGGGGGACGGACGGGACGCAGTGAGCCGAACCGGCGCAGGGAGGTCGTTCCGGCCGAGATCGTGGCCGGCTGTGCGGGAGTGGCGGCTATCGATGGGATGGGGGTGATGATCGGATGAGGATGATGGTTGGATGATGCTTGGATGATGATTGGATGATGATTGGATGATGATTGGATGATTGGGACGATGATTATTTTTTGGGACGATGATCGGACGCTGCTTGGACGACGATGATGATGATGATTGGATGATGATGATGATTGGATGATGATGATGATGATGATGATGATGATGATGATGCTGATGATGATGATCGGATGATGATGATCGGATGATGATGATCGGATGATGCTGATGATGATGCTGATGATGATGCTGATGATGATGCTGATGATGCTGATGATGATGCTGATGATGCTGATGATGATGCTGATGATGCTGATGATGCTGATGATGCTGATGATGCTGATGATGTTGATGATGCTGATGATGCTGATGACTGCTCCGTGCCTCGATGCCTGTCTGCTGCCAGACCATCCATCCAGAACCACCACCACACAGAGACACACAGACGTGCTGCCGGGACGGCGGGCGTGGGATGAGCATCAGCCGACGCCTCCCCCTGGGAGCCAGGCGGGGAGGGGGTGGTCGTCTTGTCCCCAGGTGGGGTACTCGGGTCAGCGGGGGTCCCGGCGGAGGCCGGGGTGGACGGGATGGTCAGGGACGGGGGCCGATCAAAGGCCCGCATCAGGGTGCCGGAGGCAGGGACCTCGGGGATCGCGGCCTGGGGGGAGGATGGCAAGAGGGAAGGGGTGTGACCATGATCGCCGCGATTTGAAACATGCCGTCATCATCGCCACCATCAGCATCATCCAGTCATCCTCATCATCCTCATCCAGTCATCATCACCACCATCATCATCATCCAATCATCATCATCATCATCATCATCATCATCATCATCATCATCATCATCATCATCAGCATCATCATCATCATCATCAGCATCATCATCATCATCATCATCATCATCATCATCAGCAGCAGCAGCAGCATCAGCATCATCATCCAATCATCATCATCGCAGACCTCGGCCGCGCCGGTCTGCTCGATGAGGGGCACCCAGTTGGTCAGCAGCGTCTGGTATGCCGTCTGCACAATCCGTCGCTGGTCAGCCAGCAGCTGGGCCGGGATGGCCGGGAAACGGGTCTCCCCGGGATGCACCACTGTCGTGTGTGGGGTGAGGTGGATGGGGCGCGTTTGGAATCATCATCCAGTCATCACCATTCATCACCCATCATCATCTTCATCATCATCATCCATCCAATCATCATCATCCAATCATCCAATCATCCAATCATCATCATCCAATCATCATCATCCAATCATCATCATCCAATCATCATCATCCAATCATCATCATCCAATCATCCAATCATCATCATCATCATCATCATCATCATCATCATCATCATCATCATCATCATCATCATCCATCCATCCATCCATCCATCCATCCATCCATCCATCCATCCATCCATCCATCCATCCATCCAGCCATCCATCCATCCATCCATCCATCATCCCATCATCACCCGATCGTGAACACCTCATCTGCCGCTTCGGCGTCCCATAATTGTCTGCGCCTTGGGACCTCACGAAGACCGGCCACAACAGACATTTTTCGCCAAGGCGGCAGACGGTTCTCCTCCTCCAAAAAATCAGCGGATCACTCCGAATGTCTTTCCATCTTGGTTGCGCCACACTCCGCCCGCCCGCAAGCCACAGCCACAGCCACAGCCACAGCCACAGCCACAGCCAGACTGGTCTCCACCTTGTAGATGGTACCCCGGAAGTGGTCCAGATACTGCTGACGATATATAGCAGCGCTCACACAATCAAACACATGATGTTTCGGTGGATCTACCGTTGTGACGAACTCATGCTCGCGACCAGATCATGGGCACCAGACAGCCAGACGGGGCTTGGACGATGAATTGGTGATGTACAGGAAAAGTTCTGGGGTACCATCTACAAGGTGGAGACCAGTCTGCCCGCTGCACTTTGTTTGCCTTCCTTATTTCGGTTTTTTTTTTTTTTTGCCTTCCCAGAAGTGGTCCACAGAATATCACAGCGCTCACACAATCAAACACACCAAAATCGCACCAAAAATCACACCAAAATCACGGGCAAAACCGATATGCACACAGACTTGTCTCCACCTTGTAGATGGTACCCCAGAAGTGGTCCAGATACTGCCCCCAATAATAACAACGCTCACGCAATCAAAAAAGTGCAGCGGGGGACGCAGACTTGTCTCCACCTTGTAGATGGTACCCCAGAAGTGGTCCAGGTACCGCCCAGAATAATAACAGCGCTCACCCAATTAAAAAAAGTGCAGCGGGGGACACAGCCTCCAAAAGTGGTCCAGATACTGCCCCCAATAATAACAGCACTCACACAACGAAGGCAAAAAAAGTGCAGCGGGGGGACACAGACTGGTCTCCACCTTGTAGATGGTACCCCAGAAGTGGTCCACAGAATATCACAGCGCTCACACAATCAAACACACCAAAATCACACCAAAATCACACCAAAATCGCACCAAAATCACACCAAAAATCGCACCAAAAATCGCACCAAAAATCGCACCAAAAATCGCACCAAAAATCACGGGCAAAACCGATATGCACACAGACTTGTCTCCACCTTGACCCCAGAAGTGGTCCAGATACTGCCCCCAAATCAAAAAAGTGCAGCGGGGGACACAGACTTGTCTCCACCTTGTAGATGGTGCCCCAGAAGTGGTCCAGGTACCGCCCAGAATATCACAGCGCTCACACAATCAAACACACCAAAATCACACCAAAATCACACCAAAATCACACCAAAATCGCACCAAAATCGCACCAAAATCACACCAAAAATCGCAACAAAAATCACGGGCAAAACCGATATGCACACAGACTTGTCCACCTTGTAGATGGTGCCCCAGAAGTGGTCCAGATACCGCCCCCAATAAAAACAGCGCTCACACAATCAAACACACCAAAATCGCACCAAAATCGCACCAAAATCACAATAAAAATCACAATAAAAATCACGGGGGACAGACTGGTCTCCACCTTGTAGATGGTGCCCCAGAAGTGGTCCAGATACTGCCCACAATAATAACAGCGCTCACACAATAACAACAGCGCTCACACAATAACAACAGCGCTCACACAATAATAACAGCGCTCACACACAGACTTGTCTCCACCTTGTAGATGGTGCCCCAGAAGTGGTCCAGATACTGCTGGAGGGAGCTCGGATCGGGTTGAACGCTGCGAATGCGGGTCACCACTTGAAGAAGCGCATTGAAAGCCACAGGCTGCACTTCGGGGCCGCGCAGGCAGAGGACCTGGGCGCAGGAAGTGTGTGTGTGTGTGTGTGTGTGTTGGATAGAAGCAGAAGGTGTTGTTAAGAGGTGAAAATGAACGCCAACGAGTGTGTGTGCGTGTGTGTGGAGCAAAGGGACTGATCAATCGGACAGGAAGGGGTCTCCAATGACGCCACAGCTTGGGTGAACTTGGGGGGGCCGGTGGCGTATGTGTGTGGAGCAAAGGGACTGATGTGTGTCTGTGTGTATGTGTCAAAATGTGTGTGTTGAACAAGAGCAGAAGCAATCCTTGCACAGCCGGCCAACCGGTGTGAGTATGTTCAAGTGTGTGTGGGGGGGCATATATGCGGGGAGGAGGAGGAAGGATGGGGTGGCACGGGGTCGCGGCACAGACGTGGAAGAGGGCGTTGAGGAGAGATGGCATAAAGTTGACCATCTCGCAGCTCGCCTCGGAGTTGCGGCTGGGGCGATCCGCCACCAGGGCTTGCATGGCCTGCCCGGGGTATGCATGCGATTGGATTGGATGATTTGGATGATTTGGGTGATGGGATGATGAAGGAATGATTCGGATGATTTGGATGATTTGGATAATTTGGATAATTTGGATAATTTGGATAATGATTGGATGATGATTGGATGATGATTGGATGATAATTTGGATGATGAATGATTGGATGATCGGATGGATGATGATTTGGATGATGATTTGGATGATGATGCTACGATTGGATGATGATTGGATAATGATACGATTGGATGATGATGATGATTGGATGTGGATGATTTGAATGGTGATGATTGGAATGATGGGATTGGACGATTTGAATGGATGATGACCCACAATCAGAGGCAAGATGACAACGGACCGCCTTGACCTGTTCGTCTGTGGCGCTACGTGCAGCAGACACACGTTGACACACAGCAGAAGCAGCACAAGTCAGATGACAACGGACCGCCTTGATCGGCTCGTCTGTGGCACTCTTGTACGTGCGCAGGAAGGCAACAGATACACATTGACACACACAGCAGAAGCAATGCACAAGTCAGAGACACAGACGGACCGCCTTGATCTGCTCGTCTGTGGCACTCTTGTACGTGCGCAGGAAGGTGGCCAGGGGCGCATCGCTGGGCGTGACGGAACTCACCAGCCGGGTGTCCACTTGGAAGACCGGCTTGCCGTGGTCGCAGTAGACCTGTGTGTGTGTGGTGTGGGATGGATGGTGGGTGATGACGATGCGGTTGGTGGATGGATTAGACCTGTGTGTGGTGTGTGTGTGTGTGGTGTGGATGGATGACGGGTGATGATGATGTGGTTGGTGGATGGATGGTGGGTGTCGTCATGAAATGAAGTCGTGCATCATCATCAGCCTGTTGGTCAGGATGATCATGATGATGATGATGCGGTTGGTGGATGGATGGTGGGTGTCGTCATGAAATGAATTCGTGATCATCATCAGCCCGTTGGTCAGGGAAGAATAATGATGCGGTTGGTGGATGGATAGTCAGAATTCGTGATCATCATCAGCCTGTTGGTCAGGATGATCAGGATGATCATGATGATGATGATGATGTGGTGGATGGATGGATGACATTCATGATCACCAAAGACAATCTTGGGGGTGGCTGGCGATGCCGTACAGACTTTGGGGCAGTTGGGGGGCTCTTCCAGGGTGTACTGCTGGTCGTACTTGACCGCCACCCGGAGTGTCCCGCAGGGATTCAGCAGTCCGTTCTGGAGCAGCGGCATGTGAGCGTAGCCGATCTTGTTCTGTCAGAGGGCAGGGGGGCGGGGGGATGGTGGAATGTGGGGGAAGGGAAGACGCGGATGAGGAAAAGAACCCATTCAGGAGCAGCAGCATGTGGGCGGAGACAATCTTGTTCTGCATGCAGAGCGAGGATGGAGTGCAGAAACACGCAAGAAGACACAGAGACACACAAGAAGACACAGAGACACACAAGAAAGACACACAAGAAGACACAGACACACAAGAAAGACACACAAGAAGACACAGACACACAAGAAAGACACACAAGAAAGACACACAAGAAAGACACACAAGAAAGACACACAAGAAAGACACACAAGAAAGACACACAAGAAAGACACACAAGAAAGACACACAAGAAAGACACACAAGAAAGACACACAAGAAAGACACACAAGAAAGACACACAAGAAAGACACACAAGAAAGACACACAAGAAAGACACACAAGAAAGACACACAAGAAAGACACACAAGAAGACACACAAGAAAGACACACAAGAAGACACAAGAAGACACAAGAAGACACAAGAAGACACAAGACAGAGAGACACAACGAAACAACACAACAAACCCAAGAAGACAAACCAACACAGAGACAGAGACACACCCGGACGGACCAGCGTCTCCTCATTGGCCTCGCGCTTGCAGGCGACGTGGTAGAAGACGAAGAGCAGGTGGTGCTTGGGGGTCAGCACGACGGGGAGTTCCATCTTAATCTCCTCGTGGAAGGTGGGACTCGGCTGGTGGTACTGGGCGTGCGACCAGTAGCAGCACTCATGTCGGATGCCGGGGGCGCGACCGAAGAAGACCTGGGTGTTGGGTGCGGGGAGGGTGGGGATGGTTGTGAGGTCCGGGGCGGGGCGAAAGTGTGCTGCATCGGCATCATTTCTGCAGACGCGCCATGCCCTCTACACGACAAGTCCTGTGACCAATCATCATCACTATTCTTCATACCATCATCATCCGATCATCATCCTCCAATCATCGATCATCCGATCATCATCCGATCATCATCATCCGATCATCATCATCCGATCATCATCATCCGATCATCATCATCCGATCATCATCATCCGTCATCCGATCATCATCATCCGATCATCATCATCATCATCATCCAATCATCATCCAATCATCATCATCCGATCATCATCATCCGATCATCAACCATCCGATCATCAACCATCCGATCATCAACCATCCGATCATCAACCATCCGACATGGAAGAGCCCCGCCGCGGAGGGAAACATAACCTTGACCAGCAGGCTGAAGGGTTTCGACGAATCCCTCGGCTCCCGAGATCATCAACCATCCGATCATCAACCATCCGATCATCAACCATCCAATCATCATGGCTCATGACCAATCATCACCAAACACCACACAGAACGGGCGGGAGGCTGGTGTGCAGACCGGCAGCCCCATATCGGTGACGTTGAGGTCATTGTCCTTGAAGATGACCTGCATGATGATGTTCCGACAGCTTCCCTTGAGCGGCCTGTTGACAAACGAGACTTGGCGCGGATAGATGTACAGCAGGTTGGTGTAGCTCAGATGGGGCACGGGAACGTGGGGCTTCCAGAAGCTCTGGATGACTCGGGTGATCTGCGGGGCATGACAGGGCGTGAGGCGGGGGTGGTGTGTGTGAATCTGTGTGCCAAACCAGATGAATCCGTGTGCATATGTCAAAACAGAGGGCCCCGGCAGGTCAAGGATTCTGTTTTTGTTGTACTTTTGGTTAAATGAGGATGATTCCTTTGGCAGTGTTTCTCTGTTCAAGCCAGGCGGATGCAGAAGGAAGGGATGTTGAAGACGGGGATGTGAGCGTTGTGTGTGTGTCTGTGTGTGTGGAGCAGAGGGGCTGATCAATCGGACTGGGAAGGGTCTCACATGACGCAACAGCTGATGTGAATGTGGATGGCGCGAGAAGTGGCCGCGCGCGTTGGCGACATCGGCGAATCGTCAGCTGACGAGGTTCTGGAGCCTTCAGCATGTGGTGTGACGTTGATGAAGTTTTTTTTCGGTGTGTGGAGTGGTGGGGGGCCGCCCGCCCCGCCAAATCATTATGGGAGAAGGTGAAGAGGTTTGAATGGTTGGGTGTGATGAGCGCGGCGTTGATCCCCCTCCCCTCCCCCCCCCCCCCCCCCCCCCCCCGTCCGATGAAAGATAAAAGCAGACCATTTGGGCGGAGGGCTCGCCGGCCGCGTCAAGCTCCATAGGGGCCTCCTTCATGGCGGCCAGCATTGGGTTGACCCGCAGCCGGGGCCGCACCAGGGAGGTTGGCGGCCGGGCCGGGAAACGCACCACATCCATCAGGAACTGGCCAGGAACCGTGTCCATCTTGCGGGGGTCCTGCGGGGGTCGAGGGAGCGATGATGATGATGATGATGATGATCTGGATGATGATGATGATGACTGGATGATGATGATGGATGATGATGATGATGATGATGATGTGATGATGATGATGATGATGATGATGATGATGATGATGATGATGATGATGATGATGATGATGATGATGATGATGCACACACCACGGACCTTGCGCAGGATCTCCATGGCCTCATACATGGTCTGCTCGGTCCAGTTGCCGTCGGTTCGATAGAGGGACGGCATGGCAATCTGGTATTTGGGGTGGCCCTCGGCCGGGGCGCCCTCGTGGTCCGGCATGGCGACCGGGTTCTTGGTGAGCACAAAGGTGTTGGCCTTGTCGCCCTCGTAGACGGGTAGGAAGGACCAGAGCTGTGTGTGTGTGCGTGTGTGTGTACGTGTTGGGAGAGAACGGTGTGTGTCGTGTAAAGAAGGAACGAAGTAACGGGAAAATAAAACAAAACCAGAGAGCGTGTGTGTGTGGGGGTCCAGACGAAGTGCTGCCGGACCCAAGCTCGGCACCGCATGGCCGACCCATGGTGGCGGTGACCTCCGGGCATTGCCCTATCATCAATCATCATCATCATCATCATCATCATCATCATCATCCAATCATCACCACCATCAGCATCATCATCATCATCATCATCATCATCATCATCATCATCATCATCATCATCATCATCATCATCACACAATCATCATCATCATCATCATCATCATCACATCATCATCATCATCAATCATCAATCATCATCATCATCATCATCATCATCATCATCATCATCATCATCATCATCATCATCATCATCATCATCATCATCATCATCATCATCATCATCATCATCATCATCATCATCATCATCATCAACATCATCATCATCCAATCATCAACATCAATCATCCAATGTCAATCATCATCATCATCATCCAATCATCATCATCATCATCATCATCATCATCATCATCATCATCATCATCATCATCATCATCATCATCATCATCATCATCCATCATCATCATCATCATCATCATCATCATCATCATCATCAATCATCATCATCCAATCATCATCATCCAATCATCATCATCCAATCATCATCATCAATCATCATCATCATCCATCAACATCATCATCATCATCATCATCATCATCATCATCATCCATCATCATCATCAATCATCATCATCATCATCATCATCATCATCATCATCATCATCATCATCATCATCATCATCATCATCATCATCATCAATCATCATCATCCAATCATCATCATCAATCATCATCATCCAATCATCATCATCACCAATCATCACCATCATCCAATCATCATCAACATCATCATCAATCATCATCATCCGATCATCATCATCCAGTCATCATCATCATCCAGTCATCATCATCATCAATCATCATCAGTCATCATCATCAATCATCATCAATCATCATCAATCATCATAATCATCATCAATCATCATCATCCATCATCATCACCATCATCATCATCATCATCATCATCATCATCAATCATCATCCCATCACCATCACCATCACCATCATCATCACCATCCATCGTATCCACCATCCACCATCCACCATCACCATCACCATCGCC
>JAPMOS010000076.1:0-92500 GCA_027972325.1 Paratrimastix pyriformis
CCGCCCTCCCTGAGAATGGCCAGATCATTCCTGGACATGACCTGCAGCATCCCCGAGAGGATGCCAGGCATCTTCTCCTTTCCGTGGAGCCTTACCCACTTACCCGGGTCATCCAGCAGGGTTCACTTGTGGTCCACAACTTCTGAAGAAGTGCATCTCCTCACGGAGCATCACCCCACATCCTTGCTCATCCGCCACTCTCCCCAACAACTGTGTCAGCACCATCATATCATGCACATCCACCGGGTCCTTCAGGCCCATGCCCCTTCATCCTCCGGGAAGAAAAGCACCTCCGCCGGATCGCACTTCCCCAGACAGCCACCAATCTCCCTAAAGACCCTCGCATATCTTTGCCGTAGGATCTCCAAGTCCTTCTTTGGCATGGGCACTGTCTGGCCGTGTACTGGAGGCACGTCGACACGCACTCGTTGATCATCTGCACCATCAACCTCGGGGACCTTCTTGTCCATCAGCCTGTGCAGCCTCCCGCACATTTTCTGGATAACCTTCTCCGTGTTGACCTTCATGTTCATCTCCTCGTCTATCCAAATCCCCAGGTATCGGATGGCCCCACCCCTCTGCTGGACCTCCTGATTTCACACTCTGTCCACCACACAGCTGCATGCCCGCCTCCTCCACCTTCCGTCTCACTGTGTTGACCAACCGGACCATCTGCTCCTTGGTTCGAGTGACCAGCATAACATCGTCAGCAAAGGCAAGGACTTTCACCTTCCTCCCACTATCCAGGATATACCCACCTTCCTGCTTTCGCACCTCTGCCAGCACTTCCTCCATGAATGAGATAAAGAGCAGACACGAAAGCGGGTCCCCCTGGCTGATACCCCTTTCTCATGTCATAGCTCTCTGTCAGTCCGTACCCTGTGATCACTCGCCTTCCTTCCCTCGTACAGACTATCTACGTACCTGATGAATGCCTCCTCAACCCCCATCCGTCTCAACCCCTCCTCAGTGCGTCCATGTCCACCGTGTCGTATGCTTTTTATGTCCAATGAGCACATATGGAACTCTCGACCTCCCATAATTTTCGAGTCAGTGAGCACTTCTCTGCGATTGGGGTCTCAATCCTCCGACCCCTCAAGAATCCAAACTGCTCCGCCCCAAACACTTGCTTCTCCACGCACCAGTCTTGAAACCGCGACGCCACCACCACCTGCAGCCCCTTCAGAAAACTTGGATCAAAGTGATCGGTCTCCTTCCTGCCGGGTCCCCGGGTGCTCCGTCTGCGATTTCGTGGCCATAAACACCGAGCTAATCTTGAGCTCCTGCGGCACCTCACTTTTCCAGCATCTCATTATATCTCCTTCTCATCCACTCCTTGATCTCATCCTGACAGGCGTGAATCATCTCCGCCGTCACCCCGTCCGCCTGCTTGCCATCTGGGAGTGCTCCCAGGATCGTTTCAACGTCATGCATGGTAAGGGGGCCATGATGACCCTCTCCTCCTCCTGAGACCTTCCCACCGGTGCCTGCTTCATTCCGCCCATCGGCATCACTCTCCTTGCCAGGTCCGCCATGAATTCCCTCCATCCCCTCTTCACCAATTCTGGATCTGTCACCACCTTATCCACCTTGCCTTCACCGTTCTTGGTGGCATGCCGTGACGGGCGCCACCCCGTCAGTCATTATGCCCTTATATATCCGTTTGCGTTTTCCTCCAACGCCCTGTCCCGCTTCTTGTAGTGCATGCTTCTCATCTTTGCCAATTGGCGCTGCATCTCCCTCCTCCTTTCCGAGTCCCTCCACCGCCCTCCGCCGCAGCTTCCTCATGCGGTGGGGCTCGTAGTCCCGATCCGTATTTGTAACCTCCCGGTACCCAAACACATGCCCCGCCGTTTCCTCAGGATCCGACCCATCTGTTCGAATGACAGCTCCTCCCCTTCCCCGATGCCTTTCGAATCATCTCCGCCACCTTCCTCCTATATGAGCCCATCTTCTCCACCAACACATCTCTTCTCTCCCTTTTCACGCAGCAACGCGTCCAAGTCCGACCTGGACGGGCAAATGGCCACCTTCCTCCTTGTCGTCCCCGCCCATGCCGGCAGCATGTTCCTCAAGTCAGTCACGACCATGTGATGGTCTGTAACTTCGCTCCACCTCATTTCTCCATACCCATAGGTTATCGAGCATCCTTATCGTCCTTGCGTTTAGGCAAAGGTCCAACCGAGCCACCCTTTCATCCCCGGCTTGTCCTTCTCCTCTGCATCCCCCTTCTTGTTCCGCACAAACGTGATCTCATTCTCCTTGCCTACCATCTTCGCCGAGTCATACAGTCCCAACTTCTCATGCTCTCCGACTTCCTTGGCCCAGCTATTCGCATCCGTGTACACCACCACCCCTTCCCTCTGCCGCCCCTCCGCCATGCACTCATCCAGCCTTTCAATAATCACCTTCCTGACCCTCTCCTTGTCATCTCCATCCCCAGTCGGATAGTACATATTCACCAGCCGGAGGTTGGTCTTTCCCCTCCGACCAGTCCATGTACATCAAATAGCCCGGCAGGACCTCCATGACACGACGCACCGCCATCTGCAGGGTCCGTCTATCCTATCATCACCCCTGTGACGCTCCACCGCATTCTCCACCACCGAACTCCCACCGCCATCCCTCATCCACTTCTCCTCCAACTGCTCCTTATTCGCCTTCGTCCCCTTTGTTTCTTGCAACAGGGCAATGTCTACCCGTCCTACCCGCAACAGGTCCGCCACATTACCCTTCCACTCTGACCCCGTCCTCGCACATTCCACCCTGCCACCCGCATCCTGTCCTTCCTCCTTCATCGGCCATTCTTTGTTTCCTTTTGGCACGACTTTGTCTTTTCTTTATCTGGCGTGATTCGTGCCGACTTTATTCCGGATCTCTTTCTTGTTGATTTATTTCTTGCCTGTCTTCTTTCGATCCATGAACGCCGACCGGACGATTTTCTTCGCTCTCGCTGCGCCATTGTTCTTTTGATTCTGATCTGACCTGACCAGCTTCCAGCCACGTACACGAAAACATCCCCATGCATAATCTCGCACTCCCTCCACCTCATACACCACACTGTCATTGAACCTCCACCACGCCCCATCAATCCTTTTCAGTGCCACCCAATGACGCCCCCCGCCCTTCTTCCACAGAATTCCGCCTCCGCTTCCAGGTGGTAGCTTGTCCCGAGTACGTCTACTATGTCCGGCTGCACTTTCCACTGCGTCTGATCCGCCCCTACCCCTCTGGTTCCGAACCACCTGCACCACCAGGACACTCTCCTTCTATCGCACGCTCATCCCGTGCATGCCACTGGTCCCCACCACACCCGGACACTTCTTCATGACACGGTCATCTGCCATCACTACCCTCCTTACCGCCTCATTCATACTGTCCCCGTCCCTCATCAGACGCACAAACAAGCACTCCCTCTGCCAACACTTTCACATCCGCATTCCACACACGTCCACCACCTCATCCTGACTCCCACCGGGATCCGCGCCTGCAGCAGCTCTCAATCACAGCCATCCCACTTCCTCGTCCGTCTCGTCCCTCCTGTCCCCTTCCAACTTTCCATCAGGGTCCCCACCACCACTCTGACCACATCAAACAGCGGATCTGCCCCACCAACCGCCTCCGCCGCCTGCAGCCCGGCGCTCAACCAACACCTGTGTCCAGTCGTGTTGGCGATGCCACGATATTGCTCGACGTCTCCCTGCACCGGTACCTATCCATCCCCGGCTGCCCGCTCCTCCCCATCCAAATCGTCCATGCTCTCCTCCAGGGTACATCCTCGCCCGGACACCCATCGACACCTCTCGATGCCACCACTTTCACCCCGTCCCTACCAACCGAACCCCCCGGCATCCATCCGCCCCGCCCTCGTCCATGCCGCGCCATCCCCGCACCTTCTCCGAGCCGTCTTCCGCCCTGCTCCCCACCCATCTCCGCACCTTTTGCCTTCACCTTCCTCCTCTGCACCTCACATTCCGCTATCCCCATCGCCAACAACCAATTCCATGTCAGCCCCAACCCTGCCATTACCACCCTCGCCCACCGTGCGATCCACTGGCTGATACATCTCCAGTGTCCTTCGTTCATCTTGTTTTCTGAAATATAATGCCAGACCATTGTTGTTCCGCTGCCTTTTGCCTGACCGAGATCACCGTCCCATCGCAGCCCCCAGAGTCCGTTCCCTGATCAGCAAATGGCACAGAACCCTCATCCTTCCGCTCACATGCCACATCTTCTCGGTCCCCACAGCATCTTTCAACATGACTCCTCGGCTCCCCCTACCCCATCGCTCATCCTGCATTAGTTCAGCCTTTTCCGGCAGCCTCCTCCGGCTAGAAGCTATCCCCCACGCCCAATACTCCTTCAGTTCGCCGGTCAGTTTCTTTTCCCCATCATCCCAGCTTCCCTCAGGTACCAGAACTCTCCTTCCCACATCCACATAGCAGCCATTCAGCCAACATCCTCTTTGTACCAGCCATCTCCTCTCCAAACGCTCGATTCCATCGATTCTCGCGTTAATTCCTATCCCTTCCTGCCATACTTCATCCACCAGGTCCACCCATTTTCCCACTTCCAATTTTCCACATCCACTGCCCCATAGCGCTTCTCTCCCAACCAGCTCCACCATCTGATCCCGTACCCAGCTCACCTCCATTGACCCTGCCACGCCCATTGTTCCAGTCTGTTCCGTTCCATACCCTTCTCCGCTCACTTGCCTTACGCAAAACACAATGCAGAGTCCCACCACCTCAAGATGCCGCGATCGATCACTGTCCCAATTCCATCCCACCGTTCCAGTCTGCCCCTTGTTACCCCTCGTTGTCCCCCATCCATACTCCTCTTCCAGAGACGCACCAAAAATGTTTACAGCGCGATGGCCCGTCTCCATATACATCTCAGAAGCGCGCCTAGCTTCGAGAGGCCCCCTCATCGTTACCGATGCGACGACCCATGCCCATGTGCATGCGTGTGGTGATGCGAGTGCGACGAACGTCGCTCCCCGCTTGGGCTGGGCTTCCTCTTCTTGCTCTTGGCCGTATCTGTCGCCGAGGCAGTCTTGACAGCTGCCGTCCCCTTCTCGCCAGGGGCACTCTTCGCCGCCCCATCCTCGGGCTGCATAGCCTGCCCCGTCCCCGGCGTGGCCAGAGTCGGCGTCACCGGCACTGACGGCGTCGGCGACGTCACCAGGGGCCGGGCTGACGCCGGCGTCACCGCTGCAGGGTGGTCGAACCCTTCGAAGACCGAGGCCAGCTTCGCTGCAGGGGCCTTGCCTCCGATGAAGGCCGGCCTGGCCTTCTCCCTCTTTTCCATCCGGAACAGAGCCACTGTCCTCAAAACAGTGAGCCAACGGTAGCGGGATAATCAGACCTTTAAGGGAGACCAGGTCCGCTGGCGCTGCAAAGACCATGCCACTGTCCCATTTCACCGCAGATGCATCCGCAATTGTCCCTTCGTCCAGGGCAGCCTGGAGGGCCACTTCGAGCTCCATCTCCGACCTTCCGCTGCGCCAGCCCAGGTCTTCGGTCTTCTTCGCAGCGCTTGGGGCCAGCCTCCAACGCACCTCCACCTCGCGCGACGCTGACCGCACTGGGACCTTCACCGGGCGGGTAACAGCCCGCTCAACCGGGCCACGCACCTCCAGGACCAGGCTCCGGCCGCAAGGGGTCACTCCAACATTGGTCGTGCTGGTGCGTTGCCGTTTCCACGCAGCAAATAAAGCCTCGGGGGCTACCATCTCATTTGATAGGAAGGTTGTCCTCTCGCCAGCAGAGGGGGTGGCCGACATCACCTGGGCACCAACCGACTCCGCCCAGGCCTTCGCCTCATCCAACATGTTCCCCGCACACCCCAGGGACAGAGCCGTGTTTCCCACCATGGGCAGCGCATCCATCTTTGCTGGGGTCTCGGCAGACTGCGGGCATCAGGGTGGTGGATTCTGACCAGCCACCTATCCTTGACCACGGGCCCAAACAATCCCTTCCCTCTGCGCACCGGCTCAGCCTCGTCCACAGCGCCATCCACCGAAACCGTTGGAGACCCGTCCGGACGGACAGCCTCCTCCGCAGCCCCACCAACAACCGGGGACGGGACCAGCGGGGCAGGAGCCACCGCAGCAACTGGATCGGCCGAACCAGGGGCAGGGGCCAACGCTTGGCCAGGAGCAGGGGAGTCCAGCACCGAAGTTGACATAGCACCTACCGCACCACAGAAGAACAACAAAGTGAGGATCGTTGCCAGGCCGCAGATCATCGATTGCATCCCCTTCACTACGGCACCAAAATACGTCCAACACGACGAAAATGGTTCATTCCCATTCCCTTGTTCCCTCCTACTTTCCCGCATTCCCCTGTTCCATCCCTTGCCTCGATGAGCTCTCTCAGAATAAAGCATTCTTGCCAACACTCGACTGATAGCTGTCATTCTCCTACCAATAATAAAACAATAGATCAGCATTTCCAATTCATTATTTCCCAGGTTCGTCCTGAGAGCATTCCGCACGATCTGCTCGATCGTTTGCGGTGCAGGTCTCCGAACTGCTTGTTCAGATCCCAAGGCGCAGACTTCTTGTCTGTAAGCCCATACACGCAACGCAAACATAAGCGGAACTAGGACGGACCAAATGCGCAGATTTAAAGCTTGCAACAGAGATTATAACGCGGGGGGCTCCTTCCACCACCTGGAGGGCTGTTGCCACCCAACAACGGTGGCCCGACTTATTACACACTCCTCTGTACCTCCCGACCCCCGCCCCCTGCGACAAGCCAACCCCATCAACTTCCTCCAGCTCGCCACCACCGCCAAACAACTCGCCCGGTCGCTCCATCATCCCTCCATCCGTCAATCTCCCACTGTCACGTCCCCTCCCCCTTCCATCAGAGCCTCCTTCTCCTCCCGTACCTCGTCCTCGTCCGCCTCTTCGGGCCAGTCTCTTTGCCTGCCACTCCTCCCTCCCAGTCCGCCAGCTGGGATCCTGCCCCCACCCCCAAAGCCCAAACCTCCGCCGCTCCATCATCCACACCCACTCCTTCCACGCCGCCTCGCTTTGTAGAGCCGCGTCGATTTCCCACGCTCTCCGATTCACGCCCGCACCTCCCCATTGAGCCATCGCCACCAGTAAACAGATTCCCACCCATCGATTCCCCCCAAATAGATTTCGTTTGGTCCAATAACGATGTCCTCGCACTCCCCCCTTCATCTGAGCCCAGAGCCTGTGGTATTCCCCGCCCCCCCTCGCTTGGATCAAGTCGATCAGGGCCATCTTCCAAAAACAAGGCCCCTGCATGAACACGCACAACCTACCAACACTATCTATCAAAATCGTCAAAAAGGATATCCACCAAACCGCCATCATTCCCTGCCAACTCATGCAGAGACCCGTCCGCCCAACTCCGGCCGAAGATTCCCTCCCCGGGGGGTGCTCAACCTGGCAGTAGCAAGCTGCCCCATCAGTTTCCTCCACCGTCCGCTCTACCCCATTCCTCTGTTTCAATTCCCCGGTCTTCTTTTTCACCAAATCAGATCCCCATCCGCTCGTTCTTCTTCCTCCTACGCTGCCCTCTCCGGCTGGCCGATTCCCCACCGATCGCCACGTTTCCTTTGCCACGCCTCCTTCTTCCTTTGGGTCCGTCCCCAACACTGTTCTATTATCACAGCTCCTCCATTTCTGATACAGCAGCCGTCCCCACCCGCAGGCCGGCCCCTGATCATGTTGCCCAAGTCCACACCCATTTTCTCCAGTCTGTGTAACAAACCACCACTTCACCCACCATTTTCCTTCAATAAGATCGATCGTGCCCCCATGCGAGTGGCCCAACGACGATACTGCGTTTTTGTCCAGCTCAATACGTACCATCCGTACGTAAGGACTGAATCCAGTCGTAACCATCCCGTTCCCTTTATGAATATATAATGGTTGCTCAAGGCATGTTTTCAAAAAAGATTCAGATTGAAAACACAACACCTCAAACCAAATCACAGCAACCCCTTGGCCGCCACACGCACCACAGTCCGCCGAACAATAGTCCGCGGCCCCCATATTGCTGCTGCTTCTCCCTCGCCAGCCGGTCTCGTTCCTCGGGATCGACCACCAATAACCACGTACCGTCCCAGCGACCAGTCAGGAAGGCTTGTCCCTTCCTGGCAATGGTCGCTGGGCGGATTGGAGGCGTCAGGCTCGCCAACCAGGCCTCGACAGCCGGCACAGTCGCCAGATCCCGACGGCGCAGCATCGCCAGCTTCTTGTTGGGCGGCACCTCGACCCGCACTTCGGGAGGCACCACGGTAATGGGCCATCTCGGATTGGCATCCCGGCGCGGGAACCACTTCGGCATTTCTTCTTCTCCCTCCGCAAAGAAGCTGACTTGAAAGATCGCAGGCATTAACTTGAACACCCTCAGAGAATCTACCAAAACCATAACACCCCTTCTCCATAGCACAACACAAACCTTTCCTTCCCAACCAAGTCGCCACATCCTCTTCACTGGCCTCCGTCGGAAAGCCAGCAAGCGTCGCCTTGAAGAGCGTTGTCGTGATAATGTCCGGCTGGAATTCAGTCGCCACAGCCACAATAGGCCTCACAGTAGCATGAAACTTCTGGCCAAGTTCCTCAACCCTTGTGAACTGCTCGGCCGTCGGACGATCGAATAGAATTGAGAATTCGGGGAACGACCCCTCCACCGCGGCGCCCGCAAAAGACGCCTGAATTTCAGCATAGGACAGAGGATTCCCATCAGGGAACAAGAGCGTAGCCCCAATAGCCTGCAGCACAAAAAAGATCGTCAGGATCACTCCAAGCCGCCGGCCCCAACTCAGGGCGCTTCGTTTGCGGCACTCAATCAAACAGACCTGATCCCAACATGGGCTCTCCCTCATCCTTGCAGGAGCCGCCGCCTCCGCCGCACTCTTCTCGGCCGCACGCTTGTGTTGTTGCACACGGGCAGCCTCTTGCGCAGCCGCCTCCTTCTCAACATCAGACATAGTCACAGATTCAGAATCAGCCATCTTCTGCGGAGAAATTCAAACGTTGAAGGTCAACTCGACCCCGGGGAAGGCATTCTCGACCCCATCCCTGCCCCCGCCACATAAAGAAAGATGTCGCCATGCCTCGTCTCCTCCTCACCCACCTCCCTCACCACGCTGTCATCGAAGCGCCACCATGCCCCTTCAATCCTCTTCACCGCCACCCAATGTCGCCCCCCTCCCCTTCTTTCACAGAACTCGGCCACCGCCTCCAGGCGGTAGTCCGAGCCAAGGACCTCCACTGGGTCCGGCTGCACCGACCACAGCGACTGGTCCCCCCTGCCGACTCGCCGGTCGCGGACCACCTGGACCACCATGACATCCTCCATGCCCACCGCCCGCTCTTCCTGCGCATGCCACCGATCGACACCACACTCTGGGCATCTCTTCCGCACCCGTCCGTCCGCCATCACCACTCTCCGGACCGCATCACTCATCCTGTCACCATCCCTCTCCAGGCGCACCATCAGGCAGTCCCGCTCCCTCTCGCGGCCCTCGCTCACCCTTCCACACTCCTGACAGACATGCACCACCCTCATCCGCGCCCCTGTCGGGATCCGAGCTTTCCTCAGCAGGTCCGCCACCGCATCCCCTGCATCCCCATCATGGAGCTCTTCCAACCCTTCAATCCCCTTCTCCCAGATCGCCTGCTCCATACCCGGGTCTCCCCCAACCACCCCTCTCACAACATCGAACAACTGTCCGGCCCCCCCCACAGCTTCCACCACTTGAAGGGCTGTTGCCACCCAACAACGGTGGCCCGACGTATTACACACGCCTCTGTACCTCCCGACCCCGCCCCCTGCGACACGCCAACCCCTTCAACCTCCTCCAGCCCGCCACCACCGCCAATCAGCAAGCGTAGCCTTGAAGAGCGTTGTAGTGATGATGCCCGGCTTGAATTCAGTCGCCACCGCCACAATGGGTCTCACAGTAGCATGGAACTTCTGCCCTAGTTCCTCGACCCTTGCAAACTGCTCGGTCGTCGGACGATCGAATAGAATTGAGAATTCGGGGAACGACCCCTCCACCGCGGCGCCAGCGAAAGACGCTTGTATTTCAGCATATGATAAAGGATTCCCTTCCGGGAACACAAGCGTAGCACCAATTGCCTGCATCACAAAAAAGATCGTCAGGATCACTCCAAGCCGCCGGCCCCAACTCAGGGCGCTTTGTCTGCGGCACTCAATCCTGCAGACCTTATCCCAGCATGGGCTCTCCCTCATCCTTGCAGGAGCCGCCGCCTCCGCCGTACTCTTCTCGGCCGCCCGCTTGTGTTGTTGCGCACGAGCCTCTTGCGCAGCCGCCTCCTTCTCAACATCAGACATAGTCACGGATTCAGAATCAGCCATCTTCTGCGGAGAAATTCAAACGCTTGAAGGTCAACTCGACCCCGGTGACTAACACTCACACACACACACACACACACACACACACACACACACACACACACACACACACACACACACACACACACACACACACACACACACACACACACACACACACACACACACACACACACACAGGACCAGCACAGTTCCTTCCGGGACTGATCGCACGCGTGTTCTGAGAGCACCCGAATCATTGAGGCTCGCTTTTTCCCCCTCACACAGATTGCGTTCTACCTGCCCCGAAATGCGGACATGCGACTCCGGGGGATCCTCACGGGTGCGAGGTCGAGTCGAATTGCGTCAACAAACGCGTCAAGACCATCACGCTTTACCTGGGCGCACTGGTGGGGCGGCAAGTGCCCCCGGATGACGCAGAGGTTCGTCCCACAAGGCGCGTGTTTGGCTTGGCTCCCACGCATCACTCAACTCGCTCACCTCGGAGTCGTGTTTTGCTCGTGCTCCCCTCACTTCAGGTCGAAGAAGACGAGGAGGGGAACGCCGAGGAGGAACACCAAGATGAGGGCGACGTCACCTTTGAACAAGCCGAGCCCGAGGTGGCGGAGGAGGAGCCGGTGACGACGCCGGTTGGGCAAGAGAGTGACCCGCCCGCACCAGGGACCTCGACAGCACGAACCGGCTGCAACGGCGGAACTCGAACAGGGGCCCATCCAAATGGTCTGTTCGACTGTCTGTGGGTCGTTCGACCCTCTGGGTTCCTTCCAACGACACCTTTCTGTTTCTATCTGCGTTTCTTGAACAGGTGGGTGATGGACTGGCAGGCGTGTCCCTCCCGGGATGCTCACAACAGTCGCCTCCATCGGGCAAGAAGGAGTCGTCGTCCGGTGACACGGTGCCACTTCCGCATCAGTAAAAACGGCCCAACTCCAACAAAGCCAAGATTGGCCACCAGTCATCCAAACGATTCAAAACCTGGAGCCATTTCGCGTGGAGCTGAGGTGGAACAGAAGAACGATGCGATCGTTTGGTTCGCTGAAAGACGGATGAGTTTGGTGAGGGAGGGGAATGGGAGAAGTCCCGACGCGTGCCGAGAGGACCACAGCCCGATGACGTTTTTTCCCACCCGTGACACCCACGCCCACTTTACGCCCAGGAAGGAACGCATCTGCGCATTCAATTTCATCATCTCTAAACCGCTTCGGTGTCAACATTCGGCAACCGACGGGCCTCTTGAGCTTCTTGAGCTTCTTGAGCCTGTTGAATCGTCAGCTTGTCGACGTGATCGACAGTTGGGGGCTCGTGCTCGTGGGGAATCAAGGATTCCTCGGCCGACTGTTTCATTCCGTGAAGGCCCTCTGCCGTCTTTTGGTGTGCATGGTGCCCGAGGTGGCGCAGTTCATCAAGTTTTTCCCGGGCCCGATGAAGCCGGTCGGCTTCGGTTGCTTCCTGTGTCGAGCGTCATCCAAACGAGGTCAAAGGAAGGGGACCGACTTTCTCGAGGTTTTCCGTCGCAGTGTCGCGGGTCCGGTGTCCGATGTGTCGGAGAAGCTCCTTCGCCTCCTCAACTGTGGGAATGTGTCGCCCCACTTCTGTCGCATGCTCGGCTGTCTGAGCAAATCGGAGGAATCCGAGTGAGGAGAACAAAAGCAGCCCAAACTTTTTCGATTGCCTCCGTTGCGGTCTCCTGCGTCAGGTGGCTCAGGGCCTCCTTTGTCTCCTCAGCACTGGGGAGGTTTGTAGTGGCTGCCTGGGTTGCCTTTTTGAGGGCTTCGTCGGAGGTTCGTCCCAAATCGTGGATCTGCCCAACTGATGCGGTCTCTGAGTCGACATCGTGCATGCAGACCTCTTTGGGAATGCCAGTTTTGGCGGGTTCCTGCTTCACTTTCAAATCCTCCTGCGAAAAAAAGTCGCGAAAATGGCCAGCCATTTCCTCACGAACCTTGGTGTGACCCTTGAGGACCTCAGTGGCCAACTTTGGCCGGGGACATGTCGTGTGATCAGCTGCTGGAACAACAGACCTTGCGTTGATCTGCGAGGTGCTGCCCGAGCGCTTTCGCTTTTGACTCGATTGTGTCTGCGTCTTTGAGGTCCTTCCGCCAGAATAACTTGGCGGCGACAATTGAGAGGAGGGGCAGAAGAAGGACAGTCCCGTAGAAACTAAGCTTGACAATTATGCAAATGGGATGTTTCCTGGCATCACAGACAGTTTCTTTTTCATCTTGATTGCGCCTGTTTCCGAGCAATGGAATTCTTCCGGCGCATTATGAATTTCCTCGGGTTCTTTCAGCTAAATGCTCTATTAATCCCCATGACTTTCGCCCCGTCATCTGGTGACTCTCCTGTTTTTGTGGGGCTCGATGGCCGCCTTTACGATATATTTTACAAGGAACTCCCAGGGTGCCAATTGCCGAGTCTTGAGAGCCTTGCAGATGCAATCCCTGATCCGAATGACTTTTCGACGTTTCACGCTTTCGAAGCGGCGCTTGTCCAGTGGAAAGCACTTGTGGAAAAAGATTTGGGTTTTCTACAGCTGCCGCAACTTGTTGGTTCCCGCTGTTTTTGTCCGGATTTTACCCGCCCGATTGTCTGTGTCTTCCTCTCCTGCCCGTCAATTTTGGGTCAGTCTGGTTTTGGCAAGGACATTTCGGCTCGCCACCGCCCGTCGTGTCCACCACCTGTTCCTCCAACCCCGGATCTTCTGATTGACGAAACCAAGAGCACCGATTCTTCCACTCCCCCTCTCGTGGCTCCGGGGCTCCTTCCCCGTTCACTCACCCTCGAGCCGTCGAAGTTATCGACATCAGAGACAGTCGGAGAAGAGGAGCGGTCAGTCGGATCCCATTTCGTGGCGGATCAGTCTCATTCTCCCCGCAGACCCTTGGGCATTTGGGGCACGGAACTTGTCCCCACGGAACCACAACCGGAATGGTATCGTACGTACGCCGGTCTGTCCCTCTAGCCCCCCTTCAGCCACCCCTCCCAGACACCCCTCCCAGACACCCCTCCCAGACACCCCTCCCAGACACCCCTCCCAGACACCCCTCCCAGACACCCTCCAGCCCCCAGAAGAGGGGCACCACAGTCGCACGGTCCATAATAATCAAACCACAACCACGCCCGGATCCGCCCTCCCCGCCAGAGTACGTGGGGGCTTTGAGGCGCTGGGTCTCTGTTGCCCAAGCCTCGCTGCCGACGCCTCCCCATGAGGAGGATTACCTGCACTTGGGCCGCACCCTCGGCATCGAGGTCTGTTCCTGCCAATGCCCGACTGGGCCGCACGCAGCACCACTCCTCCACCTCTCCTCACGCACGACAGTCTCTTCTCGAGGGTCCCCGGTCCAAGGTGGCCCTGCTTCGTCGAACCCTGGACCTCCCCCGGGTCCGTGTCCCGTTTGCCCTCCCTCGGCCATCTCAACTGCTCCTCCGTCCGCATTCTCCGTCATCTTGTTTCTCCTCCTCCTCCCGACTTCTGGTCGTTGCCCCCCTTGCCATTGGCGCAGCCCACGAGCCCCTCGCTCCAGCACGGCAATCTGTGGACCAGCTTCGACTTCGACCTGCGGGAGCACGTTCGACAGTGCTTCTCAAACGCCCTCCGCCGCGCCATGGAACGCAAGCAACTGACTGGGGTTTTCAACATGCCCGTCGTCCCGCGGTCCGATCGGCTGCCTCGGTGGGTTGTGGGTGGTGGGTGATGGGTGTGTCTGTGGTGGGTGTGTGGTGGGTGGTGAGTCGGGCGCTTCTCGGCAGATTTCGCAGCAGGCTGCAGACGAGTAAATGACAAGGAAGGCGGGTGTGGATGCCTGTTTGGCGAACAGATTGAGTTTTCAGCGTGTCAGGTGTCCGTGTGTGATCGGTCAGGTATCTTCGTCACTGTGCCTTTGTTCTTGTTGTTGTCTTGGTCTCGCCAGGATCCACGGCGTGCTCAAGAACCGTCCGAGCCGCCGCTCGGACCCGCCATTCAAGGTCCGCAGCGCAGCCCCAAACGTTCAATCGGATGACTCCGAACTTTTGTCCTGCCCACTGCGCCCGATGTCGCAGGCGCTCCAACGAAGCGACCTGACGCCTGTCATGCTGCGGGACCGTTACGACTGCCCCCCGGATATTGAGGTCTGTTGCGTGGGGGCTGGCTGGTCTGCCGCCCGTGCCATGTCGCTAGGTCTTCACGGGCCCCTCTTGTGGTGCTGCTTCTGAGGCGGGCAGGGCAACGGGGTCGAGTACCTCGTCGGATCGGACGGGAACCCGCCTTCGATCCAGCTGGGGCGCGCCGCCTCGGACCCAGAGGTCTGCTACCCGCCCTGCTGCGCCACGCCGTGTCTCCATTTGGGGCGGCCACAGATTCACAGACTCCCCTTTCCTCCTCTTCCTCCCCCTCTTGCACGCACAGTATCGGCAGCAACTCCTCGAGGCCTCCCTGCAGGAGGATCGGCAAGCTCTGCTCGACGCCCACTTTTCGTGGTACCATCCCATGATCAACGAGGAGGTCTGTCGGATGGCCGTCGCGCTTTGGCCTGCCCGGACCGTCTCCCTTCATGATTTGTGGCTGATTGTTACCGGTACCTTGTTCAGGAGCATCAACAGCAGCGGGCGCGCTTCGTCGAAGTTCTCTCCTCAGCGCCGTTTCCCAGCGCCCTGCCCGCCGCTCTGCTGGCATGCCCGCATCTCTTCCTCGACCGGTCCGTTGGCTGTGGCGGAAGGCGCGCTGTTTGTACATCAGAGCGGGTCGCCATCTTCGTCGTCGTCTCCACGGCTCATCCTCCGCCCTCCGCCCCCCCACACACACACACAGGTTGACGCTGCCGCCCCTGGCCGGCGGCCCCCTCGGCCCCGTCGAGCCCGGTCTTCTGCTACTCACCCACATCGACCCCCGTCGCCCCCCGGACCTACGACGAGCCGCCACTGCCCGCTTCTCGGGGGGTTTCCTGGCCTGGCACGACGGGCACCACCGCCCCGCCCGCCGTGTCGTACGCCCCACAGCGGGGGCAGCTCGGCGGCCCGTTGTTGGGGCTGCTCTGCGAGAACTTGGGGCTGGCAGAGTGGCTCGATCTGGTCAGGATGCCCGCAAGGACTCGGGAGGAGCTTCCCAAAGCTCTGGTCTGCGACGCTGCCTTCCTGTGCTTTTCTAGCCATCATTGGTTCCGACGTCCCCCGATCTGGTCGTCGCACCGCCTCGCCGTCTCCGCCACCTCCTCTTCCTCCTCCGCTTCCTCCCCTTCCTTGCCAGGCGGCCCATCTCGTCAAGCAGGTGTTGCTCTCGCCCCAGCCCCAAATGGGGACCCTCTTTCAGCAGTTTCTGCAGCATATCACTGCTCGCTCGGGTCTGCATGGCCCCCTTGCCTGCGTTGTTTCTGCGGCGGTGGGACTTTTGCTCTCTTTGGATGCCCCGCGCCGCCTTTCCGGTTGGGAGGCCCCAAAGCCAGGGAGCGGCCGGCATTGGTGGCCGCGCAATGACATGTCTGGGCCTCGCCCCTTTCCTCCCGCGCCCCGCAGAGCCGCACCTGCTGACGCTGCTGGCCGGCCAGGTGGCCTACTTCGAGTTGGTGCAGCCCGAGCTGCCCCAGTGGACCCTCGAGGCCCCCTTTGCCCTGCTCCGGGTCTGTGCTCTCATTGCTGGGACCGGCTCGGCCTCGACAGACCCGCATTGGTGAGGGCGAGACGGTGGCGCTGACGATTTCGTTGTCCGTCGGCTCCCTGACTGACCATTGGCAGGCCTCCCCCACGGCGTCCCGATTCGTTCTGGGGGCCTTGGAGTATGCCGCTCTGGCACAAATACACGCGGTGCTGGCGCGGGAGGCCCAAGGAATATCAGGACCCGCCCCGCCCGTCCTGTCCGTGCTCACGGCAACGATCCAGGTCCGTCATTGGTGGGGACCACGCTGCGGCTTGCCCTTTCTCGCTGCTTCTTCGGGCTTGTCCCTCGACCAGGGGACTCATCCAGCGCCGGCTGGTCGGCCATCTTCGCCCCTTTCCTTTGGCTGCAGGGTTGCTTCGAAGAAGCCGTGCAGTTCACGCGCACTCCGGGCAGCGGCGAGGCGCTGTTCCGCCTGATCGGACACCGCCACGCCGCCGTCTCGCGGCTGGCTCTGCACGCGCTCGCCACGGCCGTTCAGATCGCCACGCCCCTTGGCCCGCTGGGCAAAGGGCCCCGGCCGGTGGACGGCAAGTCCATGCTGGTCCGTGCACTGCCCTGCTGCATGCAGTGGGCGCCTCCCAGGCGCCGTGTCCCATGGTCTGCGCCCTGATGTTGATGCCCTCCATTCCCGCGGACCCCAGACGGCCCTCAAGAGCGATGCGTTCGGCCCGCTGGGGCAGCACATGCGAACCCTCTGCGAGTCGCGGCACCCCCACGTGCAAGAAGGGGCGCGCCAGTTCTACCAGAGGGTTGCCTCGGATCCCGGCTGGACAGCCCACGCCTGCGGGCCCTACGTAGCCGATGTGGGCCTCCTGGTAAACGTCTGTCTGCCTCGGATGTCTGCACGGTGTTCACAACTTTGCCACTCGAGAGAGCAAGTGCACTGGGAGCCGGGGTCGTTTGGGGTCGGGCAAGTCTTCAGACGATGGGCCATGCGCCTCTGGGCACCTTCCAGGGCTGCGGTTCATCCGGTGGGTTCATGTGCCTTTGCGGGGCTGCTGTCGTGGCGATGCCGGTCTTCAGGACCTCTCGAGGTGCACCCGCCCGGCCGCATATTCGCTCGTCACGTCACCGACGGCGCCCTCCATCGAAACCCCTGCCACCGCCGGGGCCACTCCCGCAAGCACCGCCGCCAACACGCCGCAGCCGCAGCCGCTCTCGTCGGACTCCGAACCCGGCCCCACCCCAGCCCCCAGCACACCCAGCCCCAACCCAACCCCCACCCCCCCATCCGGCACCCCGCACGTTGATGCCCCTGCGGCTGCAACGGCAGCTGAGGTGGCGGCACCTACGTCATCGTCTGGGGGCATCCCGCCCACGGCTTCTGGGGCGGCGACGCCCATGCGGCTGCCCTCGCCCTCACCGGCCCTCGAGGGGGCCATGGGCCGCTGGCGGGCGCGCGGTCTGTTGCGCTGCTGGCCCCCGCATCGCCGCCTCGGCACTCTGAGAGCATCCTCGACCGTTGCCCCGTTCGATTCCCTCATCCTTCCCCGCCTCGGCTCGGCTGCCCTCGTAGTCCAAGCGAACGCAACGGCCGGCCCTGCCTCGCGGCCGCCGTCGGCCCCTCCGTCCTACGTGGCCACCCCGAGCCCCGCCCAGAGCCCCTCACCCGCCCCGGCGACCCCGCCCCCGACCGGGACGGGCCCCGCCACCAGTCGGCCCGCCCTGCTGGCGGAGATGTCGGCGCTCCTCTTCGGGGCCTTCCTCGAGCGGGTCTCAGTGCGGTGGGACCTGCGCTTCGCCTTTGTGGGGCACCTCTTCCAGCGCCTCGTGGAGCGGATCGCGGGCGCCCCAGGCCACCCCAACGCGCCCCTGTACGGCCGGGTGCTGGTCGGGTTTGTGCGGAACTGCCACCGGCTCCACGTCATCGAGGTCCGACCCGCTCGCCCTCGCCCTCGCCCTCGCCCTCGCCCTCGCCCTCGCCCTCGCCCTCGCCCTCGCCCTCGCCCTTCTCCTGCCCGCTGAGGCTCGCCTTCGGCAGCAGGGACTGCGGGTCCGGGTCTTGGGTTGGCGCCGGCCTCCAACCATCTCTTCCACACGCCGGCGCTCGGGGACAGACGGCGACCGATTCTCGAAAAAGGGAGAAAAGCTCAGGCGGCGCGATTGGCAGCACCGATTACCTCAGCGTCAGCATTGAAGGTCTTTCTCCATTCCCCCGGCGCCACAGCCACATCACACCTCCGCCCACCTCCACACCCAACCCAGTCACGACTTCGTCGACCACTCCTCACGACCCTCCCCTGCTTTTTGTGCTGCGCGACAGAGGCCGGGCATCTCGTGGATCTCGTCGCTCAGCCTGCGAACCCCATCCCCGTCCGGGCCGTGCTGCTCGATGTCTGCCGGCACCTGCTCAAGGTCAGCATCGGTAGGCCCCTTCTTCCTGTGCCCCTCGATCCGAGGGCCTGGGGGGCCGAAGGCTCTCGCCATTCGCCGGGGGTTTCTGGGAGCCCCGGGATCCGCTCTGGCCGTCCCTTCATGAATCTCGCCACCGCCTTCGTTCGCCCCGTAGTCCGTTCCGATCTTTGAGGCCGCCCGCAAGGCCGGGACGCTGCTGCCCCGTCTGGCGGCCCTCACCAGCGACCCGGCCCTGGAGGTCAACCGGCGCGCCTGGAAGCTGCTCACCCAGGTCTGCGCTCAGCTGATGTCGAGTAAGGGGCGAAAGGCGCCGACAGGAGGTGTGTGTGTGTGGGGGGAGGAGAGGGGGGGGGGGGGCTTCCAACGCTCATTTCGATCGACCAATCGCTTTGCTGGCTTGTCTTTTCTCTGGGGCCAGCTTGTGGCCCATCATCCGCACTCGGTCGAAGCCCTTGCCAATGCGGGCCTGCTGCAGCCCTTCCTCGAGGTGTCCGCCATCCCCACCGTGGCCGTCCTCAACTTCGCCCTCCACTATTTGGGCAAGGTCCGCACAGCCTCACACCGCACGCAACACATCAACCCACATTCCCCCCCCCCCCCCCCCCCCCCCCCCCCCCCCCAGCTTGTCCGGCCGCGGCACAAGGCCTCCCGCACCTCGGCGCCCTCAGACAAGGAACGCGAGCGCGAGCAGGCCCTGCTGGAGCAGAGCGAGCGGGCCATCCTGTACCTGTCGGACCTCTTCATCCGGCGGGGCTTCTTCCACCAGCTGCTGGGCATCTACCGCACCTGCTGCCGCGAGCCCCACCCGAGCCCCTTCCAGAAGCTGGCCCGCCTCTACGTGACCCTGATGGCCCTGCCCCAGTGGGCCAAGTTCCTGGTCAGCCCCGAGAAGGTCTGCGCCTCGTGCGATTGTGCCTTTTCTGAGGTGGGGGTTCGTCTGTGGGGCCGTTCCGAGCCGCCCATTTACGACTGCGTCTTCCCCCTCGCCCACAGGACAAGGAGTGGAAGGAGTGGAAGGAGAGCACGGCCCACCTGAGTGCCATGCGGGAAGGTTTCCCTTGAACTGTTGCCGACCCTCCCCCTTCATCCCCATCCCACCCACCCGCCACGCCCGCCACACCCGCCACACCCACCACCCACCACCCACCAGCCTCGGATCTTGAGTCCCTGTCCCCCGTCAGTTTTTGTTATTCACATTCTCAAAGGCTAAAGGCTTGTAAACAGATGAGGCGAGCCTTGGGCAATCAGCTCGCGTGATTGTTGTGTCACGGCGCAAGGCGAGCAGCAAAAGATTGACAGGCAATCGGCAACAGGGTTCCCTGGAAAATCATATTTCGTCCTAAGAATGGTTGTGAGTGGCCGCTCACGGAAGGCAGCACCAACCGAGTTCGAACGCGGGATGCGAATGCGGCACACGGTACACAAAGGCAGGGACAAATGAGATCTGCGATGCCGCAATGATCTACACGGTCCTCAAGAAAGGCATTGTTTTGTGCAATCTGCAGTGCAGAACAACGAAAGATCGAACAGAAGAAAAAATCGAAAATCGAGACCAACCTGACAAGGCATACAAAAACAAGAAAAGCAACACGCTTTCATGTCCGAAAAACAGTCAAATAGAGAGTAGCCCCACTCTCGCTGTGCCATCAAAACGAAGCAAACGATACTGGAAGTAGTACCCAGAGGACACACATCCAATGCGGGTTCGTCAAGCAGTGAGTGAGCACTTCGTGAACGTTGTTCACCTCTGCGGGAAACGAACGGGGGTTACCGGCGGAGGGACGATGTGAGGTTCCAGAGGCCTCGGGTGCGGTTCTAAAGAAACGGTTGAGAAAGACCAATACACAAATGTTCCGGACCCATCGCTTGCGTCTCAACCAGCCTCATTCGTCTGCGCATCTCCTCCCGCATCGCCAAAAGGGCTTGCGTGGAAGCAGATGGCATGCTCGCATCAGGGGCGCGGGCTAGCTGGGGTCGCGCGCCGGGTGATGGTGGAGAAGGCGAGCTGGTCGTCGATGGTTGTGGGGGGTGGTGGGGCGAATGGGGCGAGGCGGAAGGACCCGCTGCCGACGGCGGTCTGAAAAAGAAAGCGGCAATCAGAAAGGGAAGCCCAGAACGAGGAGCCGACAGACCTGTCGATCAATGTCGTTCGGGGGGAAAGGGGAATCCGAGTCAGTGCGGTGAGGGTGGCGCCCAGGCTATGCACGCCTGCAGATCCTATGGGGGGGAGGGGTGGCGCTGGCGGAGAGCCGACCGAGGGTCAGGAACACAAGAAGCCTCCCAGACGGACCACCATCCGCACCCGCCTCCACCGCCGGGGGCGGTTCCACAAGGGGCGTCGGCTGTGTCTGTGCCTGGGCGGCCGCGACCCGTGACGGTTCGGGTTGTTCCGGGGCGGCAGGGGGGTCCCCGAAGAGCACCTCCGTCGCGACGATCTTCACGCGGCGCTTCGAGTGGGGCGAGATGCCGGACACCTCGATGGTCAGCTTGTGCCGGTACAGGTCAATCGGGGAGTGAACCCAGGGGAGGTCCTCTGGCGGCCGGGGGAAAACAGCGAGGAGGGCGAAAAAATCAACAATCTTGGATTGCGTTCGTGCACGGAGGGGAAACAGGGGCAGGCCAGGGGCGCAAGGCCACAAACGAGTTGGGGGGCAGACCCGAGGCGCTGAAGACGATCTGGTCGGGCGGGTGGAAGATCAGGTAGCAGTCCGGGTTCACCTGCCACGGGAGGAGGAGACGCGCAGATGAGCACAGCCGCACAGCTGAGCCACAGCAGCCATCACCACCTGTTCCTCCCCACCCGCCACCCCGTGACCCTGTGGGAGTCAGACTTTGAGTCCGGCGAAGACGCAGCTGAGGGCCTCATCAGGCCCGGCCGCCCCCGCAGCGGCCCGACCGGGGGAGCCGGGGCCGGCGCTGAGCCCTGCGGTGACGTCGCGGACCGAGACATCAAACAGCCACCGGCCCAGCTCATGCTGCGCCTGCGGGTACGCCACCTTGATCTGGGGTGCGGGGGTCGGTGGGGGCGGGCAGGCTTGAGTCTGGGGCAGACGGGTGGTGGTTGTCGTGGCGGCTGCCCACCTTGGCACGGGAGGGGCAACCAGACGTGGAGGTAGTAGAACTCTTTGCAGTGCTCATCGCATGCCGGCTGCTCCTCGGTGGCGGCCCCGGCTTCGAGGCTGCTCCTGGTGTGCCCCCGGCCAGAGGTCGGGGCGGGCGGTTGGGGGGCCGCGGGCGAGCCGGCGACCGTGGGGCCCGGCGCTTCGTCAGGGGCGCCTGGCGGCCGGGGCCGGGCGGATGGGGGACGCGCAGAGGTAGTTCGGGCGGCGCTGGTGAGGCCTGCGAGCGAGGACAACGGGTTCGGCTGGGGGGAACGGGGGGAGAGCAGAGTAAGATGGATCAGGGCCTGGCGACGCGTGCGGCGCGTGTGAGATAAGCAGCAAAACGGGAGCGGAGCACGAGCAGGCGGCCTCCTCACACAATTTGCCGCCAGAGCGAGCAGGCGAGGCCATACTATGCAGGAGATGGAGGATGCGCTCTTCGCACCCGCATCATGCCGATCGCACAGTTTCGCCATTTCCAACATCTGTCCTTCGTGGCGATCGGGTTCCTCTCGCCCGCACGCATGGGGCGCCTGCTTCCCGGCGAGCGAGTCTGTTTTTCACGAGCGGCTTCCCTCTCACCCGCACGGACCTTGACCTGCTTGCCGGCGAGCGAGAGCCGCTTCTCGGGGCAGGGCACCCGCTTGAAGGGGGCCAGCCCCTCGAGGGAGCTGCTGAGGGAGCTGCGGGCCGTCGGGCAGGGCGGCGAGCCGCGCGACCGACTGGGCGAGTGCGGGGGTGGCGGCGAGAGATGGCCCGCGGGGCCGGCGGCGCGAGGCGATGTCGAGGCCGAGGGGGGAGCGGGGACTGCGGGCGACACGAGAAACAGATCGCCGCCAAGTGAGGCGAAAGGGGCCTTCGGGCGGGGCGGACCGGAGGGTGCCGGGGGCTCGGAGAGGGACGGGTCCCGAGGTTCGGCGAGTCCCACGGCCGCAGCCTCGGAAGTGGAAGCGCCTGAGTTGGGGCGCGGGGATGAGCAACACAGCCAACGAGAATGAGCCGGCGAGTCGGACCCTCAGAGGAGGCAGAGCGGGGGCAGGCGCCAAAACAAGGACGAAGGGGGCGTCAACACGGGTGACAGGGGTGTGGTGGTGGAAGGCGGCGCACAACGGCGGGCTCGGACCCGAGGCCCCCAAGGACGCACGGCCGCCAGCCGCCTCCGCGAAAGACGTCGAGGAGGCAAACTGCATGCGCCGGGGAGCGCCATCCCCCGCCCCGGAGACCAGAAGAGAAGCGATGAATGAGGTGAGGTGGGCGACGTCCTGCTCCGGGTCACGCATCGGGTTGCCCAGCCACACCGTCAGGAGCGAAAAACATGTCTTTTCGCCCTGTCTTTTCGCAAAATCCTGTCTTTTCGGGAAATCCTGTCTTTTCGGGGAGGCTCCCTCCCTGACGGCCAGCCGACCGACCGGTGGGTTTGGGGTGAGGTCGAGCGCGCCGCCCATGTCGTCCGACAGTGGGGTGGCCGGGGACGGGAGCGGGGTGGAGGTGCTGGTCTTGGACTGGGAGGCACGCCGGGCCGAGAAGGAGCCCTGCGAGGTGGCCCCCGAGGCGCGGGCTGACCGCCGCGACCGCTGCGACGAGGGCCGCGTGGCGCTCTGTGCGCCCCAAAGCCAGGCAGGCCCCAATGAATGATGGGGAGAGGGAACGATGGTGGTGAGGGCGCGGTGTGCGCGCGCGCCTGTGTGGTGGTAAGGTGGGGGGGTGGGGGGGGTCGGGGGGGGGGGGGGGTCGGGGGTCGGGGATGATGCCAGACCGTGGCGCGGCCCTGAGTGCCGTCGTGGGTGGCGGCCGGCTGCTGCTGCCTGAGGAAGGAGGGGTCGCGCCAGAGCCAGGCATCCAGCGGGATCTGGGCGGGCCCACCGGGCGGGCGGGGGGGGGGGGGGGGGGGGGGGGGGGGGCGGAAAGAGGAGAGCCACGCCGAGGAGATCACAACCCGCGCTGCTGAAGCCAAGGCCCCGATCGCGGCCCCCCAAGGCCACCCTTGACCCGGGGAAGGGGAGAGACAGGCTGGCGGGGGACGAGGCCCGGACCTTGCCGCCTGATGGTGGCGCCTGCGGGCTGGCGGTGCCGAGGTCCTCGATCGCGGCCCCTGGGGGCTGGCCGCCACCGAGCAGAGCACCAAAACCCAGAAATGGAGGTGCGTGAACGCGATGACCCGGCTCGCCGCTTCCAAGGGAAAGGAAATGGGGCGGGGCCGGGGCACCGACCGTGGTCTCAGGGGATCCGTCCGCATCCGGGGCGGGGGGAAGCTCGCCCTCGTCGACCTGCGTCGAGGGTCGGGCAAGAGTCAAGACAAAGGTCAGAACACAGGTCAGGGCACATGTCAGGAGAGTGCAAGGGTGAGGCCAAGTGCATCCGGGGACGACGAGAGGGGCGGGGTTTTCGGCCAGTGCGCTCTCATGGGCACCCGCGGCTCGGGCAGACCGGGGTGGGCATGGGGGCGTCGGTGGCGGCTGCGGCTGCGGGGGATGGGGCTGCGGGCCCCGAGCCGAAGGGTGCCGGGAGATCCTCGTCGGCTGGGGTCGGTCGGTCGGCAGGCGGCAGCGGGCCGTCGACCAGGTCGGCAGGCAGCCCGGACGAGGGCCGGGGGTGAGTCGGCTCGTGGACGCGCCGCCGGGCGCAGTCGAAGGATTTGATGCGGGCCTGGGGTTCGGAGACAAAACATCGAACTCGGGTTTCGGTTTCATCCCGTGGAGGAGGGGCCTCGTGGGCGGGGCGGGGCGGGGCCGGGGCGGCAGGGCGGGGCGGGGCCGGGGCGGCAGGGCGGGGCCGGGGCCGGGGCCGGGGCCGGGGCGGCAGGGCGGGGCCGGGGCGGGGCCGGGGCCGGGGCGGCAGGCGGGGCGGGGCGGGGCGGGGCGGGCGGGGCGGGGCGGGGCGGGGCGGGGCGGGGCGGGGCGGGGCGGGCGGGGCGGGGCGGGGCGGGGCGGGGCGGGGCGGGGCGGGGCGGGCGGGGCGGGCGGGGCGGGGCGGGGCGGGGCGGGGCGGGGCGGGGCGGGGCGGGGCGGGCGGGGCGGGGCGGGGCGGGGCGGGGCGGGGCGGGCGGGGCGGGGCGGGCGGGGCGGGGCGGGGCGGGGCGGGGCGGACCTTGAGCAGCTCCGAGACGGAGGGCCCCGTCTTGGGCATGGCCGTCCAGGCCGAGATGGGCCCGTGGATGGGGATCGGGATGGGCAGCAGCGGGGGGAAGGACGGGTCCAGGTCGCTCAGGATGGGGGTCTGCAAGTGCGGGGGATGGGGATGGCGAGATGAAGATGGAGGGAAGGGGAGGTCCCGATGCGAAACGCCCAGAGGGAAGGGTTGATGGAGGCGAAGGCGATGAGGGGGTCCCGTCTGGCTGCTCCCCGTTACGATCCTCGTGGCGCACGATGGAAGGCACGAATGCGCTGGTGATTCCACTCAGGAGGCGGTGGGTGATAGTGCGGTTCTCAATGGGCCCAATGGGTGGGTGCGCAATATCGCCATCACGGCGGCAGCGAGGGGGGAGGGGGGAGGGCGGGCATTAAGCTGGGCGACGAGGGCCGCGGGGCGCGCGGCGGACCGAGAAGGCGCCTTCTGGCGGCTCGGGGCGGGGCGTGCTCAGGGCGGCCTCGGCCAGGGCGGAGAGCGAGCTTTCGGCCCGGCTGGCGGCGCGGCGCAGCTGGGGGCTGGTCAGGGCTGTGCACCGGCGGACGGGACGGGGCATTGGGCCGTGTGAAGACATCCGTGCGGAGGTGAAGAGGGGCACGGATGCAGATGGGGGGCGCGGATGCGGGGTGCGGGATGGAAGAGGCGGGGCGAGAGGGGAGGGCGGACATGGGATGGACGAACGGTCGCTGGGCGCAGGCGATGGGGCCACCCGCGGACGGAGCGACTGTTCCCCCAAACGCGACAGGCGGGGGACGCAAGGAGAGGGATGCGAAGAAGAATGAAAAATCAGGGCAGGGGGCGCGCCAGCCACGACGAAGCGAAACAAACCGGATGCCTTCCCTGATCTCCTTCCCTGACTCTCCTTCCCTGATCTCCTTCCCTGATCGTCTGATCTCATCGCCATGTCCCGCCCGAGGCCCCAAAGTCCAGGGGAACCGAAGCGGACCCGCTGCGAGGCCGAGGCCAGTCTGCTAGCCCCCGCGCCGACGGACAGGGTCCCGTCCGGGGCCCCTCGTGCGCTCTCGACCACCGGCCCGGCCACTTCGCGCAGCGAGGACGACCGCTTGGGCGCGTGGAGCCCCACCCGACTCTGGGCCGTGGCTGGGGCGGCCCCCAGGGCGAGTGACGAGTCGCCGGCCGGCGCCGGGTCGTCCATGCTGCCGGCGGGGCAGGCGGCCAGCATCGTGGCGCTGCTTCCGCTGCGGCGCCGGACGGCGGGCGGCGAACGCGAGTCCGACTGGGGGCGAGCAGGCCGGGACGTGGCAGTAGGGGAGCTGGCCGCGCTGCCGGCTGTGAGGGTGTGTGTGTGTGTGTGTGTGCGTGTGTGCGGGGGGAGGGGTGAACAAGAGCCGGACCGGGACCCCGAAACCTGGGGATTGTCGATCGGGCGAGGCGGCGCCAGCTGGGACTCGGCGAGCCGAGGGTGAGCTGGGCAGGCACATGACAGAGCGGACGGCGGAAGTGCCACAGGGGAGAGTGAGGAGGCGCGGCCACAGACGAGAATGGATCCTTCGCTCGACGGTTCGCAGGATGTCCTGACGGAACGAAGCGGGTGAGTGTATGGAGCGGGTGAGTGTATGGAGCGGGTGAGTGGGGGGGGGGGGGGGGGGGGGGGGATGTTTGTGAAAGGTGCGACAGGAGGGCGAGTGTGGGTCGGGAAGGCTTGGGTGTGCGATGGAGAAGGGGCGAAGCGAGCACGGGAACATGGGGATAGGAAGGCGGGGGGCAACCTTGGTGGCTTCCAGGGGAACCTTGGAATGCGGTGTTGCTGTGAGCAAAGCGATAAGAGCAGCGCTATGGGGAAAAATTGATGAGACGGCGGACAAGACGCCTGCAGGCGCACCTTTTGCTCTTGCCTGCCGGGGGACGAGGGGAGCGAGGGGTGACAAAGACCGACGGATCTCGCGGCCTTTGCAAGTGGGTCGTCTTGGGGCGGGTATACGGGGTCAGGCTCACCGTGCGAGGCCGAGAATCCGGGGTGAGAGTGGGCGCCGGACGAGAGACGCCGGTCGATGATGGCCGTGGGTTCGGCTCAACAAGATGTCTGACACTATTTTTTAAAAAAAATCAGCGAGGAGATCGGAATAGGACCACCCACAAACTCATCTTGAGCAGAGAGAACCTCAGCGAATCGGTGATGAGCATGCAAGAGAGTTTCAGCTTTTTTCGGGAGGGGCTCGTAATAAAATTTAACGTGTTCTTCGTGCGCTTCAAGGTCTTGGAAGCGGGCTTCGATTATCGACAGGCTCATCGAGGGGCCTCACCCGCTCGGAAGAGTTGAGTGCACCCGTGGATGTGTAGATGGGCAGGCTTTTTTTGAAAAATGAATTTCATGTCAAACTGGAGATGTCGGACGGTCCCATTTCCCACCAACCCGCACACCCTCTGCCGGGTCTCGCACTAACTCGAAATTGCGCGTGGGTTTTGCAGTGTAAGAAAAAGGCCGGTCAAAAAGAAGTGCGGGTCAAATCAACAAGCCTGGAATGCAAATATAAAACATGGGAAAGATGCGAAAGATGAGAGAAAGATGAGAAATCCGAATACCAAGATTTGTGGACACGGGAACAACGGCGAGGTGGGCGCGGAGTGCGTCCATCAGAGAACTGAGGGGAGCAAGAAGTGAGAAACTGGGAGATCGATTCAGACTCCGGACCTCAAAAAATGAACCTGAGAGGGGATGGGAATCCGCTCTGCGGGCGGGCAGTGGATGAATAGGGACCAACAACGGGTCCCATTTGACGATACCGGACACGCGGAGAACGGAGGGGTCACGGACATCGTCGACTCGAAGGAAAGCGATCCAGGAGTTGTCGACAACAGTGCGTCGGATGCATCTTGTTGATTCAAGGAATCGTTTTCTTGGACCTCTTGATCACGTTCTTGATCTGGGCGTTCACCGATGCTCCAACTCCGCCGGGTCATGCAGGGAATGGAATGTGAATGAGGGATCCCGGAGACTTTGTGCGCCTTCTCCGAAAGGCACAGCGAATGTTGGTTAGCATGTTCCGCGAGAAACAGCGAAGTTTCGCTTTGGAATGAAACGGTGGGAGTCAGCCACACAGCACTGCAACCGACAGACTAGAGGAAATTGCAGAGGTAGCGTCCGGGATCATCAGAGATCTCAACACGATAACCGCGATCATTGAGATCGTTGGCAACAGAAGCCAGAAGAGAAAACGAATCACCCGGGCGTGCATGAGTACAGAGAGGCGACGCGTACGGTACACCCACAGTCCGACCGGAAAGGATGGGAGCATTGTTCATCCTGAAGCCACGAACATCTCCCATCGGCCCGAAGAAAGCGGTGTTGTATGCACGAGTTTCCAGTCGGAAACAGTCTTTCAGCCCGGCATGCAGGCCCAGATGCAGAAACACAACATGCGCATTGCGAAGATCAGGTTCATTGAGAACTGCAAGAAAATGGAAAGCAGTGTCGGAAAGATTCAAACCTTGGTGATACAGAAAGCAGGGACATGCCTCAACCTCGCTCGTGGGCAGCGCGGAAAAAGGCGTCCGTGGAGATGGAAAACCGAGCTCTTTGTGAATGAAAAGAAGAGAGTTGGTCACAGGAGCGGCCGCTACTTCGAAAACTGACAGAGAGAGGATGTCCCTCAGCTGATTCAATGGAAGAGACTGAGGAAGTGCTTCAATAATCGCTTGCGTCGGGTTGGTCAGGCCGCAAAATGGCCCGAACCCCGTCACAACAAACACAACGGGAGGCCGGTCTTCAATGAAGCCGATTTCAACAGAAGCCATGCGATGATTTACAGGGGAGACTGAACAAGTGGGAATTCCCGTAGGGAGAATGCGACCAGGCAAAAAGTGCGGTTCGACACCAGAAATTCAGACTGTTCTGCCAGAACACCAACGACACCACGGTTAGAAAAAAGTCAACCCACATTGTGTTCCAGAAGAACCCACAGGTTGGGGTTTGGGCTACTGCTGGACCGTGCGATCGGTTCATCTCGTCGGAACATGTCCGTCTGAGGGACCTCTGCTCTCGGGGAGCCGCCCTTCCCTGGCGGCCAACTGTTTCTCTTGTCTGAGATTCATATCAATTCCGGGCGGGACGGGGACCCCGCGGGCAACCCGATCGGCGCAGCGAGCCTCGTACTGGGCCAGTGTGAGGGCCGCGTAGTCCTGGGCCACATCGCGCGGGTTGATGATGGCAATGAAGCCCTCTGTCTCGGGCTGGGATGGATGATGAGACGCGGTCACAAGGGCACAGACGTCGCAGACCTTCCGAGTCAGCAACGTGGGGTCCTCCTGCAATCTGTGGTTCACCTCGAGCAGCGATCCGCGGCAGCCCGAGACAACTTTGTAACCCATCCCATCCGAGGTGGTGATCATGCAGATGACCGTGTCGGGGGAGAGTTGAAGACCTCCCTGGGGGGGAGAGGGAGAGAAGGGAAGAGACAAGCGGTGAGGGATAGGTCTGTGTCGCAAATATCAACATCATCATATTCCCGTCTCGCGGACTTTCTTGAATCGACCATGAACGCGGTGCTTCGATCGGTCCTGTCGGCCAATATCGAAATCCACTTTCGTGACTACGGGGGACGCTGTGAAATGGGGCGCACAGAATGGTGAACCAGAACTGGTGGCTCCTTGGGCGATTCGGGAAAAAATAGGATGGTTTTTCGTAATCCCAACAATGATCAGCCCATTTGAATGTGCATGCAGATAAATGTCCTGGTATGGGACTCCACCAGCATCGGCAAGGTAATAAGTTTTGAAGTAACGTTCAATGAGGCTGGCACTCCGTGGCCATTGGCTGCTGGTGGCCTGGGACATCCCCCGTTGGTTATTCCGCTTTCTGTCATGTCTAGACCAGGTTCGGACTCCTTTCCCTCTCTTCCTTTCTTTCTTCCCTCACCCCTTTCATCGTTCTTCTCCGGCAATTGCCCCATTATCCCCGGGCCAACACGTTTTTCCCCGGTTCGGATGCTGCGAACGGGGTGAACTCCCTTTTTTCCACAATAGGAGAAGGGGGACGTGTGGCGGCCAGGCAGCCCGTCCTTTTGCGTGGAGTGGTCGCGTCCTCTCACCGGCCTCTGCTCCCCGGCCTTGCCTGGAGCAGTTGGGGACGTCGAGCATGGTCCCCGCGCGATTCAGCCTCGAACGTGGCCCTGCGACAGGTCCCTAACGAGGTCCGGCTCACACGTTTTTCCGGCCCACAGGCAGTATTTTGATGGCCGTGCTGGCGTCGCAAGGCAAAGGGAAAGCTTCCGAGGCCCGGACTCGCACTATTTTCCATTTTGCTCTGCTACAAATGGTCCAAATCATAGTGATGGTCTCCTCCGATCCGACCCCTTAAAGAAATGGACCCAATCTTGGCCAAAGTGGATCTGCAGGCCGACTTTGAAAAGGGAGCGAGACCAGACCACGGAGAGGGGTCCCCCGAAAACCCGGTCGGAAAATTCCGATCCGTTGCCGAGATTCGAACCCGCGAACAGTCCACTGCCACGTTTGTGGCAGTGCCTCCGGCTCCACGGGGTTAACACGAGACTGACTGACTGACGTCCACGAAGACGGGGAAATACTAATTGTACTCGTGTTTGAGTTTCAAATTTAAATTAAATTATCATCGGCTGCTTGATGAACGGAGGTATTGAGGAAGGGGTACCACCACCCAATGAGAGCAGTTATTTCGATGAATCGTTATTCCCCAACCACTCTGGGATCGATTCTCCCGAAAGTCTGTTTCCTTTCTGATGGTGCGGTGTTCACTCCCGTAGGTCCCCCTGCGTTGGTGAGCCAACTTCGTCTTGACCTCGACAAAGAACGAGCTGCACATCAAGCCACACGGCGCGAGCTCCTTCTGAAAATCGGGACTCTCGACGATCAGATTGGTTTGGGCACAGTCTCTGTCCGTTCAGCTCACCTTGTTCCTAGATGAACTTAACCATCAAAAGCAAATGGTTGAGCTTTCCGCACAAGAGACAGTCGCAAGGTTTGAAGTTTTTCAGAGTGTGATCATCTTCATGCGCCCTCTCAGGTACGAAGCACAGTTATGTTTACTCCGCCAACAGACCGAAACTGAGTTGAAGACTCTCCGCGAGAGGCAAGCAGAGGTCCGGGGCGTTGCGAATCCGGTTGGGCCTATCTCCCCATAGCTTGAGACTGCTACGCCGCAGTTGCGGGAGCGGCTGGCCGCAAGCAAGGATGCCCTTCGCGATCTCCAGATCACAGACTCGCTGTCCGTCGTCCCAAGGGTTCTCAGCGCTCCTGAACCTTGGGGGCTCCCCTCCTTCCCTCTTTCCCACTCCTCCGCCCCCATCACAGGGCACAGGAGCTGTCCCGGGCACCGCCCGAATCGCTTTCCCTGGCGGACTTTGTCCGGCTGCGGGTGTACGAGATCACATCGAAGCAGTCGCACAAGGAGCGATGCGTTATGAAGGAATTTGACCAATTAAAGTCCGCTCCCGTCGCCCGCCCCCTCTTCCGTTCCCTTCCTCTGACCTTTCGACGGCACGCGGTGCATGCCTGCCCCCTGCCACACTGTCGACAGAGAGCAATACGAGGAGATCAAGAGCGCCCTGGAGAAGAAAACCCGCGAGGAGGAGCGCGTCAGGCAGGCCGCCACCCTGGTCCGTATGGGGTGAGCGCCGGGCCCCTGCAGAGAGATAGTCGATGTAGCTCTGGCTGCATCCGGGCCTCATCCGCACGTCTCCCCCGCGCAGCGTGAGGCCGAGTCGGCCGGCGAGGTGAAGGCGCTCCAGATCCGGCTGGCCAAGGTCACGGACGACCTGAACGCCGCCCGGGAGCGGACTGAGAGCCTGGGCGCGCAGGGCCAGATGTACATCGAAGTCCGTCGCGTGGGGTGGGTATGTGGGGGTATCTGGGCAGGTGGGTCTGCCATCTGTGATGCGTCTGTGGTCGGTCTGGAAAGAGGACCCTGGGGTGACCACAGCACCAACACACGCTCGGATCGAGGCTTCATGTGCCCTTTGCCTTCCTTTTGGATGCGTGTCATCTGCGGCCAGCTGAAGAGCCGCCAGGAGCAGCAGGAGCAGCAGCTGAAGGAGTCCGCCATGCGGGCCAGCCAGGCCGAGGCGCGGCTGGGCAGCGCCGTGGCCGAGCGGGACGAGGCGCGCCGCAAGCTGCAGGAGGCCACCCAAGGGCGCGACCTGCTGCAGATGGACAAGGTCCGGTCGGCTGCCGCACCGGCCTGCGGGCGGGAGGGAAGGAGGGAGGGAGCCTGCCGAGCCTCTGGCTGACCGGGCCGGTGGACTTCCTTTGTGTGGGCGCAGGAGTATCTCCAAAAGGAGGTCGAGGGCCTCACGGGCCGGCTGCACACGGCCGAGGATTGCAGCCAGCGGTCCGCCCCTTGCCGTCCGGTTGGGTGTTCTGGTTGGATGTGAATGGGAGGGGGTGATACGGGAAGGTGGAGGGGAGGCTGGCGGTGTCTGGGAGGGGGGAGACACGTGGACTCGATGGGGGATGAGGGACGGCGAGAAAGCGGGGGGGGGGGGGGGGCGAGGCAGCCATGCGCCTCCTCTCTTCCGTCTGCCTTCTGACTGCCCCGCTCTCGGGCCATCCGGGGCCAGGCTGGAGCGGGAGGTGGCCGAGCTGCGCACGCTGAACCACACCTTCCAGCAGCGGCTCATCGAGGGCAAGAGGGCCGACCAGGACTCGCTCAACGAGTGGTTCAAGGCCCGTTCGGCCGCCCCTTTCGTCCCGGGGCCCTGGTGATGGCTGGGCAGGCGATGGGCGGTCTGGGTGAGCCCAACGTTGAACTGTGTTCTCGTGTCCTTTTCCTGGGGTGTGGGGCGTGGGGGCAGGCGGAGCTGAACGCCATCCAGACGAAGGCCGAGCGGAACGTGACCGAGGTCAAGTCGACCGCACGGGAGGCCTTCGAGCGGGAGAATATGTCCGTCATGCCCATCCATCCCTCCCCTCTCCCTCCCTCCCTCCCTCCCCTCCTCCCTCCCCCTCCCTCCCTCCCTCCTCCCTCCCTCCCTCCCTCCCTCCCTCCCTCCCTCCCTCCCTCCCTCCCTCCCTCCCTCCCTCCTCCCTCCCCCTCCCTCCCTCCCTCCCTCCCCTCCCTCCCTCCCTCCCTCCCTCCCTCCCTCCCTCCCTCCCCTCCCCTCCCCTCCCCCTCCCTCCCCCTCCCCCCCCCCCCCCACACACACACACACAGACTTTCGCGTGCCCCCGCATACATCCGCGCCTGCGCGATGCTGCAGCCTTCTGCGGGAGCAGCGGGACGAGGCGCTGAAGGCCCGCCAAGAGGCCACCCAACGTGCCGAGGAGGCCGCCTCGCGGGCAGACAAACTTCAGCTTGAGTCAGTCCGGGAAGTGTGTATATCATCTGTGCACGCATGGATGATATGCTCAAGAAGGGAGGGCCGGTCGCTCAGCTGTCGATGACGACATGAGGTGAGGGCGCCCCACCCGGTTCAAAGACCGTTCCTCGTCTCACCCCCCTTCCCCGTTGCCTCGATCCGCCCCCCACACACCCGTCCATCTGCCCGTCAGGCTGAGAACCCTCCAGGCAGGCGCCGAGAGCCAGCTGACTGAGCTCCGCAACCAGGTCCGTACCGATTATTGCCACCTCCCTTCTTCGCCTGGATCCTCATCGTTGCATCGTCACCTCCCTTGGCTTGGACCCTCACCGATCGTCTCATCACCGCCACCTCTCGGGCGTTGCGCACCTTGTTGGCTGAAGATCTGGCATGGCAGCACACAAACTCGCACCTCATCGCCCCCCTCCCGACACGACGCAGGTCAAGGCCAAGAGTTACGAGCTGGACCGGATGGCTCTGGTCCACGAGGAGCTCACCCAGGCTCACCGCAAGGCCGGCCTGGAGAGCGAAGCCCTCCGCGCCAAGTTCGAGGTCCCCCAGCCCCAGCCCACCTCCCCTCGCCCCGCCCTTGCTGGTGGGGTTGAGCCACAAAACGCATGTGGTCGTTTCTTTCTGCCCTCTTGGTGGGCCGGGACGGTGCGTGGGCAGGTGCTGCGGACGGAGTACTATCGGCTGGAGAAGCAGGCCGCCACGGCCCAGGGCGAGTACCAGGCGGCCCTGGCGGCCCTCCGGGAGCGGGTGCGGCACTTCGAGCAAGTCGAGGCGGTGGCGGCTGCGGTCGAGGAGCCGCCCGTGGGACCCGGTCTGGCGCCCCGACTGAGGAGGTTGTTGTGGACACTCATCCGTGCTTGGCCACTGTACCTGGTCACTCGCCCTGTGCCTGGTCACACCCCTGCGCTGCGCACTCTTCCTTGCGCCTGGTCCATCCCTGGCTTGGCCACTTACCCCTGCGCTTGGCCTCTCATCCCTGTGTTATCATCCTCCAGAGGGCACGGGAGGGCGGCTGATGGCGGAGCGACGCCCCGGCTTGGCGAAGGAGGTCCGGTTGGCGCACGCCCGTCCTTCCCAGCCCCGCCTTCTTGGGGCCGTGTGTGGGGGTCCATCCCTTCATCGTGCTCGGTTTCTGGGCGGGCAGTTTGTCGGGCTGCGCAGTCAGTACGACCAGCTGCAGGCCCAACACGCCACCCTGCTGGGCCAGCACACGGCCCTCACCGATGAGGTCCGTTCCTGACAGGCACACGATCCCCCCCCCCCCCCCCCCCCCCCCCCACACACACACACACACACACTCCAGGGGGCAATGCCAATTCGTGCCCATCTCCCTGCCCTCTGCTTTTGTTCCCATTACTTCGCCCTGACTCGCGCGCACCCACACACACCTCTGGGCCACCGAGTAGGTGGGTCGGCTGCGGGCCCAGGCCGCCCAGGCCCAGCAGCCGCAGGCGTATCTGGTGGAGACCATCAGGGCGCGTGACGAGACCATCCGCTCCCAGGGCGCCACCATCCGCGCCATGCAGGCCAAGCTCGAGTCTGCCCCCCATCAACCCCCCCATCAACCCCCCCATCGGTGCCTCCTCGTGTGCCGCCCGGAGCCTTCATTTTCGAATCGGTTGGATAGTACATCTCACATCACCATCCCCCCCCCCCCCCCCCCCCCCTGCACTTCGCATCTCCCTGCCCCACAGCACCCTGCAGGACCAGCTCGCCCACGCGCGCCAGCAGCAGGACCAGCTGCGCCTCGACCTGAGCGGGCTGCTGCAGCAGCGCACCCAAGTGGGCGCCATGCAGGCCGACCTGACCGCCCGCTACGCCCGCATTCACACCGTCCAGGCCCCGCCCCCGGTAGCTCCCGTACCCGTACCCGTACCCGCGCCCCCGGCCGGTTTGTTGTCGTTCCAGCCCCAAGGGCCGCCGCCATTAGCCTACGTCCCCCGGCCCCAGCCGCCACCAGCAACGGCAGGTCCGCCCAGCCCTCCTGCCGAAACACGAGATGATGCCTGTCTTTGGTTTTCCCCCGGCAGCTGGAGCCGGGCCGAAGGAGGCGGGGAGCGCCGCCCCGAACTGGCTGAGGAGGCTCCAGCGGCAGCGGTCGGCCCAAGATGCGCTCCTGTCGAGGGCCGACGCGACCATCACCGGGCTGCCCGTGGGCAACGCGCCCCCGGGGTGCCCGCCGGGTGTCGTGACATTCTCCAAGTAGAAAGAACGAACGCTGCTGCTGCTTGCTGGTGGCTTCGGTGGGGCGGTGGAGAAGCTTCCCCTGGGCGGAGTGTGATGCGGTCAAAATGGGAGGAGGAGGAAGAGGGGGGCTAGGGTTAAATCTTCTTGGGGTCCCACGACCCCAGTGCAGCGGGCTTTTCGGCCATGTTGCCGTTTTGAAAAATTCTTTGTTTGATGCGCTTCGTTTTCAGTTCCCAAAATAGGGTACCAACTTTTTCCTCATTCTTTTATTTGGATGCCCGTGCAGCGGGCTTTTTCAAGGTTTGGATAGAACAGGGTGTTGGGCCGTTAGGTGCCCAAAGATTGACGGAGTCAAAACCGGGTACCGAGGGACGATTTAAGGAGCTGGGGCCGCGATCGGCCATCGACGGTTCTGGTTTGTGGAAATCAGTCCCCATGCGACGGGGACTCAGGAGTCTTGGGGCTGCCGTCGTTGGGCATCACCGCACAGTACATCGCACAGTCCTCCGGCAGATCACTTGAGTTGGCCTCGGCGGCCTGTGTCGTCGCCAGGAGCACTTGAATTTCGCATTGCAACATGCTTGGCGCCACGCCTTTCTCGTGGGCCGTCCAGAACGAAGCCCAGTCGTGGGGGAACAAGTCCCCCATCTTGGCCTTGTCTCGGTGCATCTTGTTCAAGACGGAGGAACTGTGTGTGCGTGCGTGTGCGAACGTGTTGGACAGAAGCAGAAGGTTGTGGGGACGGGATAGGTTGACGTGAAAAGAGGGGAGTCCTTCACACCAACAGGGGCCTCGCCCCAGCCGGGTTGGCCGGTGCGAGGCCCCGCAACACGGCTGCATGGTGGTGACAAAGGGGTTGCTGGAAGCGCTGATCGAGCGCGGAACATACCACCGTGATATCAACCACACGGACAAGCACACAGCAACACACCAACATCCACCCATGAAGCAGCTGTGACACACTGCGGGAAGATCCTCGGCAGGGGCAAGCCAGAGGTGGCAAACCAGAGGTATTCCAGGGTTTCTGTGGAGGCCGACGCGAGGGCCGCGTCCTGCGGGAGGTGCCGACGAAGCGCAGCCACGGCCCACGCGAGGGCCGCCTCGGCTGCCTCCGGGCCGCCGTAGATCGAAGCAAGCAGCTCCCGCGGAGAACGAGGCGGCGGCGCCGGAGCAGAGCCTGGCGGTGTGCCGGCAACGTCGGGCCGGGGCCGCTTTGAGTCTGGTGTGGGGGGGCCCAGGGATCGAGACACCATCCCCAGCGTGACCAGGAGGAGGGAGTCAGCACAGCACCATCACATTCGGTGGGTCGGATGGGGGAATGCGCAGTGACTCTTGAGAGCGAGCGAACGGGCGAGAACGGGAACCCCGCCATAATGAGCGGTGTGTTCAGAAATGAATCCGAAAAAAAGGGGGATCCGGCGTCAGCAGCCTGAATTGTTGGTGTGAAGCTGCGCTGTCTGGCTCTTGAAGCCCTAGGTTGCCTTCGCTGCGGTCGGTCGATTTGGGCGGGTTTCCCGATGTCAATTGAAGCAGGAGGAAGGCACAGACCGTCAGGGCCGCGCGGAGGCCCGGACAACGGGTGGTGTCGGTCCTCACGGGGACTGCCGGGCCCACTGCCGGGCCCACTGCCGGGCCCACTGCCGGGCCACCCACTGCCGGGCCACCCACTGCCGGGCCCACTGCCGGGCCCACTGCCGGGCCCACTGCTGGGCAGCGGCGTTTCCGACATGGGGCTTTCCAGACCGGGCGGTCGCCTCGGTGTCATGGCATCGGATCGAATGTTGGCCATCCAGCCGAAGTGCACCACCAGGAACAGAAATTCCAGGGGGCTGTCGAGGTGGAATGCGCGCACCACCTTCAATCGATCACCAGCAAGGATGACCAGCACCGCCACGTCCGGCCGGACGATCAGCCCATACGGGGCAAACATGTCGGAGCACGGCGGGCCCGGGGCCAGGGACGGAACACGGGGCAGGAATGGCAGGCAGGTGGCCGGGGGAGGCGGTGAGGCCGGGGGCAGGGGGACCGGTGCCGGTGCCGGTGCCGATGCCACGGACGGAAGCGAGGGGGGCGAGGCCGGTGCTGATTCTGGTGCTGATGCCGAGGGCAAGGCCAGGGGCTGCGACGAGGCCGGGGGTGCCGGGGGTGCCGGGGGTGCCGGGGTGCCGGGGTGCCGGGGTGCCGGGGTGCCGGGGTGCCGGGGTGCCGGGGTGCCGGGGTGCCGGGGGTGCCGGGGTGCCGGGGTGCCGGGGTGCCGGGGTGCCGGGGGTGCCGGGGTCTTGGTCGAGGTCTTGGGCGTCGACGGGGCGGGGACTTTGACGGGGCGGGGACTTTGACGGGGCGGGGACTTGGACGGGGGCGGGGACTTGGACGGGGCGGGGACTTGGACGGGGCGGGGACTTGGACGGGGCGGGGACTTGGACGGGGGCGGGGACTTGGACGGGGGCGGGGACTTGGACGGGGTCGGGGACTTGGGAGGTGCAAACACGGCATTGACAAGGGCCTGGGCTTTCGGGGATAGCGGGCGAGTTTCATACGGTGCGATCAGCGCGTGCGCCATTTCAATCGCGAGGGCGTCGAGAAAGTACCACTGAGGCGAAAAGCAATACGCCGGGAGGTAGGTGGGGGCTCCTCCCCCAACCGGGCGCGGGTGTAAGAGACCGAAGGAGATGGCGCTGTGTTGTTTGGCGTGCTTCTTCCACCCCGGGAAGGTGAGCGGCGGCACGGGGTGCGGGAGGGAACACATCGTGAGAGTGGGTTGGGCCCCCTCGAGTAGGAAGGCGGAGGTCTCGAGAAGCCCGAAAAATGACCCATAAAATCGTCTCGCCGCCGGGAAGTCTGGCGGAGTCCAGTCCATATCCACTCTTGCATACTTTCGCAGGGTCGCAAGCTGCACGGGCTCGGCGGGAGGACAGTCCAGCACGGTGTTCTCGGCGGTAAGAAACTTGGGAGGCAGCCGCAATGCGGGGTTGGTCTGCTGATTTGGAAGCTCGCGCAGACGCTGTGCAATCTCTTTGAGCTTCGTGGCGTCGCACACCTCAAGGAAGTCCGGCCGCAGCATCATGTCGGCTACGGGGGAAAGGTCCAAACAAAACGGGAAATCAAAGCCAATCATCCTCCCCGCGGACGGACTCAATTCCCTGACGATCTGGCGAAGCGGCAGCGCCCAGAGGGTCGGGTCGGAGGCTTGCAGGGCGAACGTCAACAAGTGCAACGCCACCCGGACCAGAGCCGGCGGGGACAGGGTGTGCATGTGGAGGGCAAAGCAGCCGATGGCATCCTCGCGACTCCACAGAAGCTTCACCACCCCAGGCGCTGGGTGAGCAGGTGAAGTGCGAGGGGTTTGACCGATGAGAACAACCGAGGATGAGCAACGAGGACAAAGACTGACAAACCATTTGAGAGAGGCGCGGGGATGGCGTCTGGAGCGGCGTCTGGAGCGGCGTCTGGAGCGGCGTCTGGAGCGGCGTCTGGAGCGGCGTCTGGAGCGGCGTCTGGAGCGGCGTCTGCGGCTGCTGGTGCGGCTGGTGCTGGTGCGGCGGCTGCGCCGGCTGCTGCTGATGCGGTGGCGGGGGGAGAGACGGCAGCAGCAGGCGAGTCAGCAGTCAGCCGGCGCGCGTTCACGCGTGAGAGATGCTTGAGTTTCAGTATCAGCGATTTGACGGAATGGCCGACAACCGATTCGGCCGATTCAAATTCCACGTCGACCGCCCACATATCACCGGAGGCCACCAAAAGGTCAGGCCGAAGAATGTCGTCGCGGGGTGGCGGAGTCGGTGGCGGAGTTTCTGGGTGGGGTGGCGGAGTTTCTGGGCGGGATGGCAGAGCCTCTGGGTGGGGTGGCGGAGTTTCTGGGCGGGGAGTTTGATGCGGCGGCATTTTGGGTAGCTGCACATCACTATTCCAGGGGCAGTGAGAGGGGAAATCGCCGTCCAAGAGCCACAGACGCGCGAATATGGCTGGTGACGGCTTGAAAGATCTGTAGGGTTGCCCGAAGAGCTTGCTCGCCCGGATTCTCGCGCATGACGAGTTGCTTTAACCCGTATCGATGAGTCTGACCGCATCGTCACTCAGTTTTCCGCTTTCCCCCAAGAGGGAGGCCGGCAAGAACGGGATCTGGCAAAGAGGGGTGGCTCGGATCCGACCCAAAAGCAAGACAAACCATGCAACCCGCCATCGGGAGGAGGCACACTCCCCGAAACAAGGCCTCCCAGAGTTGATTCTGGAGCAGACTGGGCTGCGGGGGGGCAAACACTCTCACCACTGCAGAGATTGCGGGCATTACAAAGTTAGAAAATGATCAGTCAAAGTGGGCTATTTCAACGAACCATGCGCAGGGAGTCGGTCTGCGCAAGCGATTCCACAGCGGATTTTGCGAAAAAACAGCTCTTAAGTGGGCAGACAAGCGTGAACAGACCAAAGTACGCAGCCATACGCCGGGTTTTGGGTACCCTGCCGGGTTTTGAGCGCACGTCGGCACCCCGCTGGCCAAAACGACCCCCGCCGGAATTGAGGGGCCTCGCTCGGTGGGCTCGGGCCTGGCCCTGACCCAGACAGGAACACATGGGGGACTCACTGTTTCTCTCTTGGAATTCTGTGTTTGGTTTGGCACCGAGCCTCAAAGCTGCGGTCACGAAGGGGACGGGGCCAACGAAGGGGTGCATGGGGCACCAAAACCGCAAAAAGACCTAATTTTAAATTCTGCAGATTTTTCTAAATGGGGTCTAGTTTCCCGAGCCCAACTCAAACGACTGAGAGCCTGCGGATGAACCGGATTTTTCATCGGGAGCATGCCGGACATTTTCCCAGAGGGGGAGTGGGTGGCGGGTCTCGGTAAGACTCGGAGCTTGGTGCTGGTGTACCACAGACTGGAGCGAGGGCCAAGTGGTCCCGGGGCGAGCAAACGGCGCGAGGAGAGGGGAACTGAAAAAAACTTGAGGTCGGCACTGTGGGCGAACAAGGATCGAAAGAATCTGTAGGCTCAGATTTTTCGAAATCTTTTTTTGCGTCCAAATATGCTGGAACGAGGCGGCTCGCCTCGACGAACGGCGCTGAAGCCCGAATCAATGGAGTCCAAAACGAGAGGAGACTTGGCCAGAGATGAAACGCAGTGGAATAAAAACCTATGGACTCAACCAGTGTGAAGATCGCATTGGCTACAGTGTCGCGATACCAGGGGTGGAGGAAAACCCATGCTATTCGCAGAGGAGGGAACAGCGGAATTGAGGTTGCTGTGAATTCTGGTCTTGCTGTGAGTTCGAGGAGGGCCAACGGTAAAGACCCCATCAAAAAGAGAACTCTCCAAACGGTTCTCCGGGAGAAGAGGTCATGCCAATGGGGACCCCTGAAGTGAAAGCTCTCAGGGGTAAGTTGAAAACAGTTTCATGGTCCCTCGGGGTGTTTCCGAATCAGCATCGAACGGCCGTTTTGGCCGCCGACGTGCCGACGTGAGAGAGAGAGAGAGTTAGCGTGTTCAACCTCAACGGCACGCAGACTAAGTTGAAATTCAAATTATTACATTCAAGTCTGTCACTCTCCTGAGTCCTCGCATGCCACACGCGTCCACTAAGCGTGCGAATCGCAGATCCGCATTGCCTCCCTCGAATTCCGTGGGAGCGCTCGGTGGAGATAGTCAATAGATAGTGTCGTACGTCGGGCAGTCGGGCACCGGGCACTGGAACTTTTTCCTGGCACGGACGGGCACGGACGGGCACGGACGGGCACGGGCAGTCGGCCACGGGCACTTACGGGCACGGGCGGGCGTACCAACGTGCCCCACGTCTGCCAAACAGCACGAATACATATACCAGGGCCCAGCCCTTCTTCTGTCAACTGCAACTTTTGGAGGGGACGTCCCACTATCACATGATAGGGACGAAGGGGCACGGGTTTCAGATGCCTAACCCACTCTCCCGACTGCCCACCTGCCCACCAACCTCCCGGCCCATCTCGAGGCCCCTTTCGAACTGGAATATCAATATGCGGATCCGCCCCCAGCCCCTCTTCCGATACACAGCCTGCCTTACGTCCGATCGAGAGAAAAGCCGCCCCCCGTGAAGCGTGGGCCCTGTGGTATCACGGGCGGCGGGATCTGAGCCGCCTCGCGCGCTTGCTCGCTGGGGAGGCGAAAAAGACGGGGTGCGGGGGGCACATGAGTCACCAGCGGGGGGCAGGAAGGCAAAGAGGCCAGCAGACCGGGCCACCTGCTCGCGCTTCTTGACCTCGAAGTAGCGCTTCTTGACCTCCTGCAGCTCCTCGGTGATCTTGTGGATCTCCTCCTGGTACTCGCTCACCTGGGCGTGGGCCATGTTCAGCTCGGCCGCCATGGCCTGGCCGCCCCGACAAAGGGTCAGTCAGTAACGCAAGCGAGGGCGGGGGTGGCGGGTGGAGGGACCTTCATCTGGCGGGCCTGGTCCTGGAGTTGGTGGTGGGCGACGGTCACCTGCTCGGCCACCTGGGGGCCCGGCTGCCGTTTGAGGATGTCCTTCAGCTGGTTGTACAGCTTCTCCTTCTCCTCAAGCTGGAGGTCCTTCTCCACCACCTGCCCCCCCGCCAGCGGCACAGACCACACAGAAGAAAAATCGGCCGACAAGAACAAAATTGTGAGCCAGAATCGAGGGGCGGCTGGGCGGCTGGTGGCTGGCGCTAACGCCGGACCTCCTCCGTCTTGGAGATGAGGCGTTTCTGGAGGGTCTGGATCTTCATCAGCAGCTCGAACGTCTCCGGGTCGGAGCCCTCGAGCAGCTTCCACCGGTGGACATTCATGGGGCTCTCGAGCTCCTCTGCGGGCGGGGCGGAACGGGGGCGAGGGAGGCCGCGATTGGGCGGGTGAATGGACGGAGCGAATGGCCGCAACAACACCGGGCAGGCAGCCCGACATGAACCGATCGATCGCACATGGGGCAGACACGCCTCCCCAACCCAAATCCAGCCACCCCGCGGAGCCAATCGTCGCCTCCGCCACCGTCGCTCCCCGCTACCACAGCCAGCGTTGTCCTGAGCGCCAGCCCGCGCATCACCCCCACATCGCGGGTAGCACGCCCCGCTTCAGCGGCAAGCAAGCCCCTCGGCGGTGCCGACCTGACATGGCGCGGACGCGGTTCTGCTGGGCGAGCAGCTCGCTCTCCAGGCGGAGAATCTCGGCCTTCAGCGTGTCGATGGTGCCGGCCCGCCCTTGCAGGATGTGCACGTGCTTCCGCAGGTCGGAGATCTGCGCGCGAGATCAGAAAACCACCACCAACAACAAGAAGAAGAAGCACAGCCAGCGCAACCACAGGCCGAGGGAAAGGATCATAAGGCCAACAACATGGGATGATGGATGGGATGGCAGATGGGATGATGAACGGGAGGATGGATGGGAGGATGGATGGGATGATGGATGGGATGATGGATGGGATGATGGATGGGATGATGAACGGGATGATGGATGGGATGATGGATGGGATGATGGATGGGATGATGGATGGGATGATGGGATGATGAGATGGTGGGCCGGTGGGTGAGGTGGGCGGATGGTGGGATGGCGGATGGTGAGCAGGTGGTTGCGGCGGGCCGGGCGGGTGGGTGGGTCGCGGGCCTGGGTCTTGAGGATCCTGATGTCCTGCAGCCGCTCGGAGTACTGCACCTCGCCCTTGCTGAGGGTGCTCTGCTGGATCTTGATCTTCTCGTAGAGCAGGGCCAGCTCGTCGTTGCGCCGGATGAGCTGCGAGCCGAGGATGTCCCGTTCGTTCATGACGGCCCGGTAGTCCTCCCGCTGGCGCTTGATCTGGTCCTCGGCCTTCGAGATGATCCCGCCAAGTTTGGCAACCTCTTGCCGCTGTGGGGGGCACGGGGCACGGGGACGACGCAGACGGCACAGGGATGGGAACCGACAGACAGCGCAAACCAGAAAAGAAACTGTCGAGTGAGCCGGGGCTCCTTCATATCCGATGGTGAAGAAGATACCGATGAATGATGGCGATGATGGTTATGCTCCTGCTCATGGCACGGGACGGGGCCGACACAATGGGGGGGCCGTGCGGGGCGGTTGGGCGCGCGGACCAGGTTTGCGACGTAGATCTGGGAGCCCTTGAGGTCCTCGTTGAGCTTCTGCTTCTCCTTGTCGAGGCGGTCCTTCTCGGTCTCCAGCTTGCGCTTCTCGAAGCTCTGGTCCACCAGGGCCGTGTCCTTGGACTTGATCTCCTCGCTCAGCTGCTCCACCTGGTGCTCCATGATGTGGAACTTGCGCCGCAGCTCGCCGTTGATCTGCCGAAGGCCAGGGTGAGGAGGGAGGAGAGGAGAGGGGAGTGTGAGCACAACGGCGGCAAAAATTGGGGGATGGTTGGTGGGATGGGTGGGCAGGGGGGCAGGCTGGAGGGGCGGACCTCCTGGGCGTTCATCAGGTTGCGCGAGTAGAGGTTGCGCTCCGTCCGGACGCTCTCGTAGAGATTCTGCAGGAGGGGAGAAGGAGAGAAGGCAAGGGTGAGATTTTTGTGAAACCGACGAGAAGGCGAGAGGATGAGGTGGCGTGATGCTGCGAGGTGGCACTCGACTGGATGGTGTGGGGTGGGGGATCTCGGAAAAATGGCTCGACAATCACTCACCAACTCGCTTCCCCTCCCGAACCGGCAAAGCCCACACACGGCACCTTTATCGCAAATGGCACTCCCCCCCCCCCCCACCACCACCACCACCACCACCGCCACCACCACCACCACCACCACCGCCACCGCCACCGCCACCACCGCACTGATGGCATCCCGGGGGGACCTTCTGCTGTGCGAGCTTGGTCTTCTCCTCCTTGATCTGCTTCTCGAGGTCGGAGGCCTTCAGGGCGCGCATCTTGAGCTCCTCGCTGGCCTTCTTGAGCTGCTCCAGGGCCACGTTCCGCTGGGCGCTGTACTCGCGCTTCTCCTTCTCCAGCATCCCGATCCGCTGCGATGATGCACGGACAGATAGATAGATGAGATGAGCGAGTGAATGTGTGTTTGAGAAATTTCCCCACCATCCCGATCCGCTGCGATGAGCGAGTGAATGCGTGATTCTCCTTCTCCAGCATCATCCCGATCCGTTGCGGCACGCAGGAACCCCACATTCACAGGCGGGTGGGGGAGCGAGTGGTGGAGTGTGCGTGAATCTCCTTCTCCCAGCATCATCCAGATCATTTGCGAGACTGGCCCACACGATGAGTGGCTTATTCCACCTCTTCAGCAACATTCCGATCCGACAGCGAGTGCCTGTCAATACAGGATGGGAGAAGGAACAGGAAAAGAAAAAAGCAGAGAGGCCGAAGGGACAGCACGAATGCAACTTCACAGCCAATGTGTGTGCGGGGGGCGGACCTTGTCGGCCCTGTCCTTGGAGGCCTTCAGGCCCGAGAGCTCCGTCCGGAGGCTCTCCATGCTCTGCTCGACGTCGGTCATCTCCGAGCGGGCCTTCTCCTTCTCCGCCCCGACGATCTCTTTCTGTGGAGCATCATCATCATCAACATCATCATCATCATCATCAACATCAACAACATCATCATCATCAACATCATCAACACCATCAACACCATCAACACCAACATCATTCATTCATCAACATCATCATCAACATCAACAACATCATCATCATCAACATCATCAACATCATCAACACCAACATCATTCATTCATCAACATCAACATCATCAACATCATCCAGCATCATCCAGATCATCCAGTCATCATCCAGTCATCATCCAGATCATCACCATCAGCACAGCAAGCGGCGGGGGCGCGTGAGTGGGTGAGCGATCGATGATGATGTGGGGGGGGGCAGTAGTGATGGCGTGCCCACGATTGGACGGCCCCAAAGGTGGTGCGCGGGGCGGACCTCCCTGGTGACGGAGTCGATCTTTCGCATGAGCTCGCGCTTCTCGGCCTCCTGGTGGGTGTGCACGCGGATGCTGTCCTCGACAGCCTTCTTCAGCTGGTCCCGCTCTTTCTGCGCGCCCCCACATCCCACGGGCGCAGCACAGGGGAACAGCCGAGGTACAGAGAGGAATCCCTTGATGAGCTCAAAATACAGGAACGCATGATGGTCCCGCTCTTTCTGCGCGCCTCCGCATGGGAAGAACTCCATGATGAATACAGGAACGCATGACGGTCCCATTCGTTCTGCGCGCCCTCGCATTGGTGGGGGTGGATGTGTGTGTGTGTGTGTGGAGCAAAGGGTGGATGTGTACGATTCGCCGCGGACCGTCACCGTGTCGAGTTCCAGCTTGACGGAGCCCTTCTCGTTCTCCTTCTTCTCGTTGGCGGCCTCCAGCTGGCGGACGGCCATCGCCAGGCTGTCGCGGGTCTTCTCCAGCTTGTGGATGGCCTGGTTCTGCAGGCCCCACAAGAAAAACCAACCAACGATGAGCGACTTGCATCCCCCCGGATGGCCTGGCGGTGCAGCAACCAGCGGGCGATGAGACAGCGAACAAACAGGAAGACTCGCACCCAGCCGATTCGAGGGGGTGGATTCGGGAGGTAGAAAACGGGCGTGCACGGGCGTGGCGTGGGTGGTGGGTGATGATGAGGGTGATGGTGGTGGTGGTGGTGATGATGATGATGATGGTGATGATGATGGAGGTGGTGAGGATAATGATGGTGGTGGTGGTGGCGGTGTGGTGGGTGGTGTGTGACGGGGGTGGCTGGTGGCGGTGCGGACGAGCTCGTTGATCTCGGCCCCCTGGCGGCGCATGTCCATCTTCTGGTCCTGGATGCGCAGGTTGGCCTGGGCGAGCTGCTGCCGCAGGGCCGCCTGGTCCTCCTCGACGTTCTTGGCCGCCTGGACGCGGGCCAGGGGACGGGGATAGGTGGGGGATGGGGGATGGAGAGGGAGGAGGAGGAGGAGAGAGAGAGAGGGAGAGAAGAGAGAGGCGTGCCCCGTGCCAAGTGCGCGAGGTGTTCGACGCAAACCTTCTCGTGCGCGCCCGTTAAGGGGTGTGCGGGGTGGTGGGGTCCTCCCTCCCTTTTGTTTTCCCTTTTTGTGTCTTGGGTGATTTCGGTCTTTCTCGTGTTCCCTTTTACGGGCCCCGGTGGCTCGGTTTCCGGAATATGAGAGAGAGAGAGAGAGAGAGAACCACCCTGAGGCTGTCTTCCACCCCTTCGGCGCTTCCAACCTCGGCCAACTGGGCCCCCAAGCATTGGGTTTCCTCGACCTGGTCAAGGCCCAGTGCAACAAGATGCATGTTGCCTTCTCGAAGCATTGGTGGTGCACGAGGATCTCGGTGACTCTGATGTACTACGTTGCCCTGATGCCTGACTTCTGGTACCAGACTGCCTCCGGGAGACTGGCCGACACCCGCAACCCGTTTGCCATCAACCCAGGCCCGCCGTGCGTGGCCAAGACCGACTGCGACAAGAAGCTGCTGCTTCCTGGTGCCGCCTGAGGGCTCGACGAGCTACGGGCTGAGCACTGAGTGGGACGGAGCCAACCAGTTGGTATTTTAAGTGATTTCTTTTCTCTCTTTGTTCCCCTTTTACGGGCCCTGGTGGCTCGGTTTTCCGGAATATGAGAGAACCACATGTGTGGGGCGTGGGGCGTGGGGCGTGGGGCGTGGGGCGTGGGGCGTGGGGCGTGGGGCGTGGGGCGTGGGGCGTGGGGCGTGGGGCGTGGGGCGTGGGGCGTGGGGCGTGGGGCGTGGCGCGAGGAGGGGCACGGGGGCATGCGAGGGGCGCGGGCCTTGCGGAGGTCCTCGGCCTCCTTGACGGTGGCCCGGATCTTCTCCTCGTCGCCCGTGTGGCGCTGCTCGTACTCCCGGATGCGCTGCTCGTACTGCAGGATGATCTCCTCCTTGGCTTTGGCCTCCTTGATCCGCTCCTGGGGCCGCCAGCAGCCAGGCGGGGAGGGGAGGGAGCGGGAGGGGAGGGATGGGGAGGGTAAGGAAGGGGCGGGGCGGGGCGCGGGCATGGGGAATGGGGGATGGGGAGAAGAGCGTGAGCGGGAGGGGTCGATGGTCACATGAGGTCGTCATGAGGCGCGGCACCGACTGCCACCACCTGCTGTCTGCTGTTGTTGCTCCTGCTGTGGCGGGGCGGGGCGGGGCGGGGGGCGGGGCGGGGCGGGGGCGGGGGGCGGGGGCGGGGGCGGGGGCGGGGGCGGGGGCGGGGGCGGGGCAGGGACCTTGAGGGCGTTTGTGGAGCGCTCGAGCTGGCGGTTCTGGGCGTCCTTCTCCTCGCTGAGCTTCTTGATGCTCTCGTTGAGCCCCATGATGTCGTGCCCCAGCTGGATCACCACCGACTCGCTCTGGCGCAGCTGTGACCGCCAACCATCCGCCCCACCCCAGCCCCGGCAGCGCACACCCATTGAGATCCAAGGGCAGAGAGGTGGCAGACAGGCAAAGGGAAGGGAAGCGAAGGGGGGGGGGGAGGGAAGATGGAAGATGGGGGAGGTGGCTGAGGGTATGTGTGGTGGGGGATGATGGCAGAGGGGAGGTGGCGATGGGCGATGGGCGTGGGAGGTTCCCTGTGCTGCCTCGCGGACCTTATCGTCCTTTCCGGCGGCGGCGGCCTTGAGGTCGCCCACCTGCTGCTCGAGGGCCTCCCGATCTGGGGGAGGGACGGGCATGGCGGAGGGAAGGTGAAGGGGTGAAGGTGGGAAAAGGAGGAATTTCCATCGGGCTGGTGCTGGTGCTGGTGGTGGTGCTGGTGGCGGTGCTGGTGGCGGCGGCGGGTGGTGGTGGTGGCGGGTGGTTGTGGGTGGTGTTGGTGGCGGTGTTGGTGTTGGTGCTGGTGGCGGGTACGGGTGCGGGTGCGGACCTCGGAGCAGCTCCTCCTTGGCCTTCTGCAAGTCGTTCACGGCCGCCTCGTGGCTCACGGAGATGCCGGGGCCTACAGCGCGCCAGTTGAAAAAAGCAAAACGGTCAGAGAGCCGACATCCCCCCCGGATGGGGCAGGCAGACGGACCCTGGTCGACCAGCTTGTTCAACTTGCCCAGCTCGGCACGCAGCTCCTCGATGGTCTCCTTCGCGAGGCGCTCCTTGTCCCGGGAGGCGTTGACCATTTTGAAGGCACGGTCGATTTCCTGCGGGCATGGACAGGTCGCACTCGAGAACACGGGGGGGAAAAAAAAAGCCACCGGACCTTTTTCAGCGAGGCGATGGTATTGGCATCATCGTGAGAGAGTTTCAGAGCAGTTTGCACCCGAGCGGCGTTGGATACAATCTCAGCGTTCAGCTCGCGGCATCTTTTAATTAACCGTTTTTCACTTTCGTGACTCTTTTTAAGAGCTCGATGAAGCTTTTCATATTCTTGACGGAAACGCTCTTTTCAAGAGATGGTGGGTTGGTAAAGAATTGTGGGCACATGAGCCAACAGACCCAGGGATTTATCTCCGACGAGCTCGGACAAGACATCGTGGAAATCTTTTTCGAGTGTCTCAAATGCATTTGGCTCGAAAGAAATTTGATCGCCTCCTGGAACTGATTCCGAAGGTCTGGGTTTCTCTCCACCTTCCTCGGGAGAGCCATCGGGGCGAGGGGAATCGCTCATTCGTGCGAAACGGTTCAAAAAAAGGTCCCCTGAGAATAGTTGACGTTACCGAGATTTGAAAATTTAACCCGCGCTTCGCCCGACGCCGGCGTTGGTCAGTGGTGAAGTGGAATTCCGCGTGCTTGTATACGCCCATCGCCTGCCCATTTGTTCTTTTCAGGCGAAGGGGATCGGTTCTCTGTTCCCAGTGACCAAATTGGAAGTGGGCAGAAAAGAGCTCGTTTCCTTTGCGTTTTACCTGCGGGTCCGCTTGCGGCGCGCCCTGACTTGAGCGCGCTGCTCTTCCTCGGCCTCCATGACCGACTGTCGGCCCTGTCGGAGCACGGCCGCAAGAACCTCGGGGATGGCCGTCGGGTACTTGAGCGAAAGCTCTGCACAAAGGAATGCAGTGGCACAGGAAGAATATTTAGGATGCGTTTTCGCCAGGACAGAATGGGGGGATAAGGAGGACGCACAGGTGCCGGGGCGGGCGAGACGGACCGCGGGGGACGATGGGCTGCTTGGAGAGCTCCTTGAGCTCGGCCTTGAGCCGCTCCAGCTGGGCGGTCACGTCCCGCCGGTTGCGCTGCATCCGCTGGTGGGGCGCCAGGCCCTGGCCGTGCTCGTCAAGCGACCGGGAGAATTCCTCCATCCTGTCGGATTCGTACGGGTTGTGGACGATGATCGGCGGAAAAACAGCAGCAGCAGCAATCACAAAACGCCATCCCAGGCGGGGGGGGGGGGGGGGGGGGGGGGGGTGGTGTGGGGTCCTCGGTGGCTGCAAGTGGACAAAGGGATGGGGGCAAGGGGGGCGGAGGTTCATCGGAACATCATCATCAGCGATGGGGGGGGGGGGGGGGGGAGGGGGGAGGGAGGCGACGGGGTTCTGCAGACGTTTCGTCGTCGACCTCGAGTTCGGCCTCCTTGGCGGCCTTCTCGAACCAGTTGACCTTGCTCATCACCTGCACGGCCCCCCAGCCCCAGCCCCACCAGATCAAAGATCGGGGTGAATAACACGGCCCCTCAATCGGAGGTGAAAACCCAGAAGCTATCCGCAGGACCGCCCGCGCACACCTGTGACAATGGAGATTTTCGGCCTGGCGTGCCCCAGCGCCGAAGCCCGCCACACAGACACAGACACAGACAGCGCGACACAGACACAGCCAGAACACACGGACTGGGCGGGCGGACCTTCTGGGTCTGTTCCTGGAGCTTCTCGATCTGGTGGGCGAGCGAGACCCGCTTGCGGATGCCCGGCATGTAGGACGCGTCGATGGCCAGGGCGGGGACACCATCTTTGCACAAAAACGGGAGCAGCGGCCATGTGTGCCGGAAGGCAAAATGAGCGACCGCCGACCCGGAGCACCCAGAAAAGCGACAGGCGGGGAAAATGGCGATCCCAGATCCCACCCGGGGGACGCCGGCGACAGACGGGGCAGCTTGAGGGTGGCGCAGATGGTCTTATAGAGGGCCTGCTCCCCGGGGGACACCAGCATCACCGCGAAACCCTCCTGACCGGCGCGGGCCGTACGGCCGGAGCGGTGGATGTAGAGCTGAAAGACCGACAGACGATGAAAACCAGGAGAAAAAGCGATCCCTGTCAGAAACCCGATTCCACACAGCTGACATACCCATCCAAACCTGACCAGCCTCGAGGCAGGCACGAATCAAAGACATCGCCGAGATGCATTTTCCAACATCGCACACATCATCAATCCGAACATGGACAAATCAGTCGCATCAATACCCGAGACGGGCACAAACCAATGGCGTCAATACCCGAGACGGGTACAACCCGAAGACAGAATCAAGCGATCCAACATCACCACATCCAGCACCACCCCCCTGACAGACGTCCGCGGCGCGGGGCACCTGGTAATGGACGACGTGCTCGATGGCCGGGATGTCGAGCCCCCGGGCGGCCACATCCGAGGCGACCAGCACGCAGGGGGAGCTGTCCTTGAACCGGGCCAGGTTCTTCAAACGCTGCTTCTGCTGCATGCTGGCGTGCAGGCCTAGCGAGGAAAGACGGGGCGATGGGGGCAAGCGGGAAGTGAGGAGGAGGAGGAGGAGGAGGAAGGCAGGACAACCACAGCAGGGCCGCCCAAGCGGGAACCACCAAATGCAGGAGAATAAACAGTCGCAGGCGGAGCAACCGCACAATCCACAAGCTCCTCCCAAAACATCAACACCATGGTGTCACCAATATCGTCATCGCACCAGCGCAGCAACAATCCACTAGAACAGCGAGATCGACTCCCATTTGCATCAACATCACACAACCACCCACACCATGACATCGGCAGCATCAACGCCAGCCGGACGGACCGTATGCGCGGATGCCGAGCAGCTCCAAGATGCCCAGGAGCCGCTTGACGGAGAAGATGGTGTTGGTGAAGACCAGCGTGCGCCCGGGATGGTGCAGGATGAAGTAGGCCAAGAAGACGTCCTGCGGAGGGCAATGGGCGGGGTGGGCAACGGGCGGGGGTGGTCGAGGTGAGTGGGTGGACGTGGGGCAGAAGCAAAAGAGCAGGCAGAGGTTTTGCGGGGTGTCAAGTTGAGAGATCGCAGGCAGAGCGGGCAGACAGGCATCAGAAAAAGCGCCGGGTGGAGTCCCGAATGGGTGCAAATGACGATGATTGGGATTGGGGATGATGGGAGCTGATGGGTGCTGATGATGGGTGATGGCGATGATGATTGGATGTATGATGATGATTGGATGATGATGAGGATTGGATGATGATGAGGATTGGATGATGATGATGATGATGATTGGGTGATGATGATGATTAGATGGGGATGATGATGGATGCGGGCCTTCTCATCGATGGAGCACGAGATCTGGCGCTGCTGGAGGGTGGCGGCGGTCTGCCCCGTCCGGCTGACGTCCACCACGACGGGGTGGCCCCCGAAGGGAACGATCGAGAGCAGGTGCTCTGTCGTGTGTGAAGTGGGGGAGGTGTGTGTCGTGTGAAGCCTTTGTCAGGGAAAAAAAAAGGAAGGCGACGGGCGAGAGAGCAGGTGTGTGTGCGTCGTGGAGAGCGCTGTGAGAAGAGCCAAGAAGCAGGATGGGCGGGTTGGTCGAGCCGATGAGGGCGTGATGAGCCGGCTCCACTTTGACATCTTTTTTGGCCCAAATGTCTAAGTCGGGGTGTCGTGCGGCGAGGAGCTGATCGACCACCCCCAAAATCCCCAGGTCGTCGTTTTCCAACCCGGCTTCCACAACATCATCCCCGACGGACCCATGCGGTCCTTGTCCGTGAGCAGGGCCATCTCGCGCTTCTTGTGTCTGCCCAGGCCCTTCTTGACCAGGGCCGGCAGGGCGATGGTGGCCGAGAAGAGCATCGTTTGTCGCTGCAGGTGGGGCGGCATCAGGAAGTGGGTCGGCCGGCGCGGCTTGGCCTTGGCGGGCGGGGGCTGCTGCTTGCTGCGGGGTGGGAGGGGATGGGAGGGTCGCGGAAAAAGAGGAAAGTGGAAAGACAAAGAAGGGGTTGAATCATCGTGATGGTCATCATCACTCCCCACCACCCACGATGGCCCAGTTTGCCTGGTCAGCATCACCCCACACCTCATCATGGCCACTATCACACAAGGCATGGGGCCAGCAGCTGACGTATGGCAGAGGCAGAGCAGACAGACAGCACATGCCAACACTTCACCAACACGGACAGCACAGGCATTCCATATACGGTTGTGTCCAACCTTGGGGCACCGGGGGAGCCCACGGCGAATGAGAGATCAGGGGCCGCGCGACAGACCCCCTCCGCACGGGTTTCTTCGGCTCGGCCTCGGCCTCGGCCTCCTCCTCCTCCTCCTGACCTCCCCGGAACGGGGGCAGCATCCCAAAGATGGACTTGAGCTCGCCGTAGTGGCCCTGCTCGACCATCCGATCGGCCTCGTCCAGCACCAGGGTCAGGAGCCCGTCCAGCTGGGTCAAGTGCGGGATGCCCTGGGGTGGCGCGGGTGGTGGTGGTGCCGAGTGTGGGGGTTGCGGGGATGGGGAAGTGAGCGGATGGTGGGGCGTGCGGCGCGCCAGAAAAAGGGAGTGGCGTGGGGGAGTGATTGAGATGGACGCGATACGGACAGAGGCGACGCACGAGACACGAACGTACAGAGACACAGAGGCGCGACACAGCGAGGTGAGACACAGACGCATGAAGAGACGGACACGACCCTCACAGCAACCGGAGAAGCGGAGACAGACGGCCAGGGGAGCCCACAACCAACCCAACCCAACCCAACCCAACCCAACCCAACCCAACCCAACCCAACCCAACCCAACCCAACCCAACCTCAGAGCGCCTGGGCTGCGGACCAACTGCATCATATCCCAGACGCGGCCGGGAGTGCCCACGACCACCTCGGGACGCTGGGCCAGCAGCCGCTCCTGCTTCTGGGGCGAGATCCCGCCCACGATGGGGCACACCTAGCAGGCCACGGGACGGGGACGGGGACGGGGACGGGGACGGGGACGAGGGACGGGGACGAGGACGGGGACGAGGACGGGACGGGGACGGGGACGGGGACGGGGACGAGGGACGGGGACGAGGGACGGGGACGGGGACGGGGACGGGGACGGGGAGGGGACGGGGACGGGGAGGGGGACGGGAGGGGGAGGGGGACGGGGAGGGGGACGGAAAGAAAAAGGTCATGAGCGAGTGTTTCTGTTTCAGGGGTTGTGTGTCGTGTGTTCCCCGTCAAACCATCCGTCATCCATCATCATCATCCGGACGTCCCCGTGCCCAAACGAGCAATGCCCACTCACGGACCAGGATGTTGGCAAATTTGAAGAGGGCCTTGAGGTGGTCGCACACCTGGATGGCCAGCTCGCGGGTGGGGGTCAGCACCAGGGCCCGCAGGCAGGTCGTCGCCGCTGTGGCCCCCAAGGAAACCCACACAGATGATGGCGATCAGGTGATGACTGGATGACTGGATGCATGGCTGGATGGCTGGATGGCTGGATGGCTGGATGGCTGGATGGCTGGATGGCTGGATGGCTGGATGAGTGGATGAGTGGATGACTGGATGCATGGCTGGATGGCTGGATGGCGGTATGCGCACGAATGAACAACATGAACCGGAGAGGAGAATCGAAGCATCAAATTCACCCGACGAGAGGGGCGGAGTCGTGGGGCGGAGTGGGGCGTGGGAGGCGAAGGAGGGCTGGAGGGAAGAATCGTCACCAACGAGCAGGCATGACGGACCCTTGGCGATCCCGCGCACCTTGCGCCCCTTGGCCGGCACCACGGGCACGGGCTGTCCCCCCGGGGTGATCTCCACAAGCTCCTCACAGCGCATCTCCGGCCCGCCCTCCTCCTCCTCGTCTTCCTCCTGCTCGTCAGCGGCGGCCTTGGCGGCGGCGGCCACGGCCTTGGCGGCCTTCTTGTTGATCTTGCTCTGGCGGGCCTCCTCGGCGGCGGCCATCTCCGGGGGGATGATCTCCTCGAAGCTGACAATGTCCCCGAACCCGCGCAGGGCCGGGAACTTGGCCAGGAGCTGGTCCCGCCGTTTCGCGTCGGCCTCCAGGCCGGCCACCATGGCGGCACGGTCCGCGGCCAGGGCGTCATCGTCCGCATCCGCGTCGGCCTCCTCAGCATCAGCATCAGCATCAGCATCAGCAGCATCAGCATCAGCATCAGCATCAGCATCAGCATCAGCATCAGCATCAGCATCAGCGGTCGATTCTGCCCCGTCGGCAGCCTCCTCCCCGCCGGCCTCATCTGCATCGGATCCGGCAGTAGCCTCCTGCGGATGGGATCGGGGATGAGTGTCAGCGCACCAGTTGTGTGATGCTGCCGCCGCATGCAGCCTGGAGATCCATTTTTTGGGGGTTTTTTGGCCATTTTTGTTCGCGCTGGGCACAGGGAAAGAACAGCGGACGTGTGCGTGTCCGTGTCCGTGTGTGTGGCCTTCCCGAACCAATTTTGTGTGAGTGTGTGTGCGCGCGTCGGGAGGTCGGGGGGGGGGGGGGGGGGGGGGGGAGGGGGGGGGAGGGAGGGAGGAGGGGAACGGACCTCCTCTTCGGCGCCGTCTTCCTCCTTAACTTCTGTCTCCTCGGCCTCGCCCTCCTGCTCCTCCGTCTCTCCCTCCTCAGCCTTCTGCTCCTCCTCGCTGGCTTCGGAGGCTTTCTCCTCCCTGTGTTCTTCCGACTCTTCCTGGTCCTCCTCCTTCGGCTTGGGTTCGTTGGCTTCGACATCGCGCAGCCTCAGGATGCGCACGCCAATCGGAATCCCAAACGAGAGGGTCTTGCCGGAGCCCTGATGATGATCGCAATGCCATATCGGCGGGAATTGAGTGGAGTGTCCGCCGGGAAAGCCAGACCGTCTCCGCCGAACCAATGATATCTTTGGGACGCTGGGCAGTGGCCGGAGGGATGGCTCGACTTTGAATAGTGGTGGGATTCTCGAACCCAAGCTTGCGGATGGCTTCCATCAGCTTCGGGTGCAGATGAAACGCATCCCTGCAGATGAATGAAGGTGGGGGACACTCACAGAATGGATATCAGACCAAGCCGAATCGAACCGTGCCCGTTTCCGCTCACCTTCGTCTTGCTCCATAATTGCTTCTATTCCCCGGGGCTCTCTGCCAAACGGTCTTTCGCCTCTTTCTTCAAGGTCATGACGGAGCCGCCGCATCCTTTCATCATCAAGTCTGTTGCCGCAGGACCCATGTCCAGTATTCGTCTTCGTCCATTATAACATTTAGATCGGTTGGAGATAATTCGACGCACCGCTTCACTCTCCCCCAGCAACTTTCATATGCCGAGTTTTGTGATATGCTCTGTCAAGTGCATCAATGTCAAACCATCACTTGCGTTGAATATCAAGACGAAGACGGTGATATGTGCACGATTGGCAACGATGGCGAATTGGCCCTCGCCTTCGATTTCGCTGCACGAAGTGCCGACCGTCTCCTTCGCGTTGTTGTGAACCGACCCGGTCCGTGAAGTTTGGCATCTCACTCCACAAAAAACATCGGCCAACGATCCGCATTCTGCGGCCCTTTTCTTCTCCCATCCTCCTGCTCTTCCCTCTTCCCCTCTGTCTTGTGTCGTATTTTCGCCATCTCTTGCATCGTCGTCATCACGCTTCTGCTTCTGATGCTTGTACGGATTCATCTCAACATTTCTGCGACCATTCCAGTTCCTGCGGTGGTTCCAGTTCCGGCTGCGGCTACGGCTGCGGCTCCAGCTACCACCACCGCCGCCGCCATCGCCGCCATCGCCGCCGACGCCGCCGCCGCCGCCGTCGCCGCCGTCTTGGGTGGCACCAGGCGCGGAAAGCCCCCTCGTCTGTTTGCCTTCCCCATGAGATGCTCCCAGTTCCAGCTCCCCTCTTCGCAACCTCCGCAACCTCTGTGCGCCCTCTTTCGGCCTTTTCAGACACACCCGATGCTCCGGCATCCGCGCGCCGCTCCCGCCTCCGCTTTTCCCCAAGGGGCACTCCGACAACAACGGCGCCCCCTCCGGCACCTCTGGACACGCCAGCGACCCCCTCGGACACAACCGCGAGTGATGATGCGTCCCCCTGCTGGAGCCGCGACAGCCTCGGTCGGGCAACCTTGACTTTTGTCGCAGGAAAGCCTGTTCTCTGCCTCAGAAAAAAATGACTCGAAAGGAGATCACCAGAGGGGGGGACTCCCCTCTTTGACGCTCTTTTAAGTCGATAAGTCAAAGTGGGTGCCTGCCCGATGCTGTCGTTTCGTCTTGGCTTCATGAGTCCCCACCCCCACCCCCACCCCCACCCCCACCCCCACCCCCACCCCCACCCCCACCCCCCTGCCGAGATTCACTCCTCCTCCCACCCTTCGCTGGTTTGTGGCGCTCGGATTTTCCAACAAATTTTGAACCCCCTGCGTGTGCTGTGGGCGTGGGTCCTGGAAGGCGTGGGTCCTGAAAAGGGGCCATTTGAACCGGGGTCGCCACAGGGTCGGCCCCCCAGCGGCGCCGACCTCCAACCCCTTGGAGGAAAGGATGGAGGTCGCGTGCGTGCTGGGGGCGTGGGTCCTGGAAGGTGGAGGGGTACTCGCTTCGCTGCAGGCGATGCACTCCCACGTGCAGCCACAGAAACAGAAGCCGGACGTTCAATCACTCCTTCGGTTCTTGTACACGACTGACTGACTGACTAATACACGGTGTCCGCCGCGGCATCCGGTCGTGCGGGGCAGCGGCAAAAGACACCCAAACGAACAAAAAGGGGCCCAAAAACAAAAGGGAACGAGTTCCTCCCGAAAAAGCGGTTCCCAACCAACAACAACAACAGCAACAGCAAACAACAACAGCAAAGGGACGCGTCTTTAGAAGAGGCCCACGCGCTTCTTGAGGTCGCGCTGGCGCCATTCCTTGAGGGCGTAGAAGGCGTCGCGGGTCATCTTGAACACCCGCTGGAACTCCTCGTCCGAGAGGGCGGCCTGGAGGTGGGCACACAGGAAATGATGATTGGGCGGTGATGATTGGATTGGATGCTGCTGCTTGGATGCTGATGATGCTTGGATGAGATGATGATTGTGGTCATTGGGTGATGCTGATGATTTCTCGCCGGCTGGCGAACGGTGGGGGCGGAGATAATGTGCGGCCGGGTTTGGGGATGCGGACCTCGCGGTGGGTCGGGTCGACACCCGCAGCATGGGCGCTGGCAGGGATGGCGGGCGCGCCCTGGGCAGCCGGAGCCGGAGCCGCAGCAGCGTGGGCAGGGGCGGCTGCGAAAAACAGCAACAAACAAACAAAACACACAAGAAGATGAGGGAACGATCCTAAAGCGAATGGTGTCGTGGACATGGCGAGCCAATCATCATCATCATCATCATAATCCAATCATGACCATCAGCCAATCATCTTCAGCAGCCAATCATGACCATCAGCCAATCATCCCCAATCATCATTCACGACATGGGCTAAAAGGCCCCCCCACCCCCCAAACACCAACCCAAGAGAGGCAAATCTCTCACACACCCGCACGAAGGCGAGCCCCCCATCACCATCAAACCACGGGGGGAGGATCCTGGCGGCGGACCGGCGGGGGCCGGGGCGGCCTCGATGGCTGCCTCCTGGGCCTTGGCGGCCTCCCGCTCGGCCTTCATCTTACGCAGGCGCTCCTCGTAGGGGTCCACCCAGCCCGAGGCGTTCGCCGGGGTCATCTGCTCCTGGCGCTGCGCGTTGGCGCCCGGCCGAGGGAGAGAAGGGGATGGGGATGAGCTTCAGGTCATCCGGCCGCGAAGCACGCTGCCCATTCCTACCGGACGAGACTCGCGCGAACTGCCACCACCACAGGCAGTGGCCACCGAGCCGAGATTCCCGTCAGCTGCCGCACCGACACAAGACGGGACACAGCGACACAACAAGGCACCCCGCCCAGGGACCTTGCGCTCCTCGGCCTCCTTGATCTCGCGCTTGCGGCGCTCGTAGGGATCCTCCCAGTGGCGGCCCTCCTCCGCGGCCTCAGCGGGGGCGGCCTCAGCAGGGGCAGGCTGCGCCTCCGGGGCGGGGGCGGCCTCAGCGGGGGCCTCCTGAGGGGCAGGGGCCTCTTGAGGGACAGCCTCGGGCTCGGGGGCAGGGGCAGGGGCGGCCTCGGGCTCGGGGGCGGGAGCCGGGGTCTCCCTGGACAGAGCCCAACGGCCAGCCAGGAAGAAGAGGAGGAGGCGAGATGTAGTGAGTCATTAGAACATCATGGGAGGACCATCGTGTAAATGAGAATAGGTGAAGAGGTGGACGGGACGAAGGGGGAGCAGATGAAGGCAGGAGGGAGGGGGGGAGAGGAGGTGGCTACAGACTCGACGGGCGCCGGGGCCGGGGCCGGGGCCGGGGCCGGGGCAGGGGCCGGGGCCGGGGCCGGGGCGGTGGCGACGGGGGCGGGCTTCTTGGACGGCAGGGAGAACGCCTGGCGCGCGAATTGTTGTGGTGTGTGGGGGGATGGCGGTGCGTGGCAGGAAGGTGATGGTGGGGTGGTGGTGGTGGTGGTGGTGGGTGGTGGTTGAGGTGGTGGTTGAGGGTGGTGGTTGAGGTGGGAGTGGTTGGGGTGTGGGTGGTTGAGGGTGGGGGGGGGGGGGGGGGGGGGGGGGGGGGGGGGTTGGCGGGACGGACGGGGCTTGGGCTGGGAGGCCTGGGCGGCCCACGACAAGACAGCACACACAGACAAACATACGGAGCCAACAACGACACACGCACAAACGCACACACACGACAGCAACACGGATCGGCGCAATGCGGAAGAAGTCGAAAACAAGGGAGAAAGTTAGGCCAGTGAGACTGGATGGGACCGGATGGGGGGGGGGGGGGGGGGGGGGGGGGGGGGGGGGGGGGGGGGCAAGGGAAGGAGCGGGCAGCGCGGGGGCGGAGGAGCAGGGGCACGCGACAGTGAGCGGGGGTGTGGGCTGGGTGTGCGGGCCTTCTCCTCCTCCTCATCGGCGGCCTCCCAGCCGCGGAAGTGGGCCGTGAACATGGGCGGCTCATCGCCCTGCTCCACCCGGATGATGGCCGTGTCGGCCGGCTTGTCCGGGGCAGACGAGACGTACTCCTGCAAGGGGCGCGCAGCGGGGCAGGGGATCGAGGTGCCGTGTTGGTGAAAAACTGAATGAGGGAACACGCCAACCCCGCACGTCATGAGGCCACAGCAGCAGGCAGCATCATCCAATCATCATCATCATCATCATCAGCGGCAGCCAGGGACCTGGGCGATGCGCATGGACTCGGCCTTCTCGGTGGCGTTGCTGCCCCGGCCGACCCACACGTAGACCTCACGGCCCGCATCGAGCAGCATCACATCGTCGGTGCACAGGTCGTCCTGCGAGAAGTTGTTGATCTCGTCCACCTGCAGGAAGGACCCCTGTCCGTGTGAGTTGGTTCGGGGGCGGGAGCCCAAACGAGAGCGGGTGACAGACGCGGAAGACGCCTGTGGCGTTGCTGCATTGGAAGAGGCGCGGCTCGGGGATGGAGTCGTCGCCCAGGTAGTCGCCCTGGGCATACTCGGCCTTGCCTGCGCCCGCCCAGAATCCCCAACCAGACCCCCCACAGAAAGCGAAAAAAGTTGGGAAAACGCGCAGATTCGGGGGCACCAAAGTGAGAGAAAGCAGGCCCCATCAAATCGAGACGGGGGGGGGGGGGGGGGGGGGGGGGGGGGGGGGAGTCATTCGAGCCGCGCAGCATCAGAGAGCAGCCGCCACAGAAAGACGACGGGGATGCAGAGGCAATCCCATCATCCCACCGCCATCCCGTCATCAACCAAGCATCATCTATACCACCATCCAATCATCATCCCACCACCATCCAGTCAGCATCCCGTCAGCGCAGGGGGCAGCTTGGGGAGGCAGGGGGCAGCTTGGGGAGGCAGGGGCAGCTTGGGGAGGCAGGGGCAGCTTGGGGAGGCAGGGGCAGCTTGGGGAGGCAGGGGGCAGCTTGGGGAGGCAGGGGGCAGCTTGGGGGGACATGCAGGGGTATGGGGGTATGGCAAGGTGCGGACCGCCCAGGCAGGCCCAGAACTCGTCGCTCTCGGCGCCCTCCTCGCAGAGCTCCACCCGGCGGTCGACCTTCAGCTGGTCGGCGATCGCCTGGGCGAACTGGCGCTCCTCCTCGTTCGAGCCGCGGCCCAGCCAGACGTACTGCACCTCGGGGGTCTGCAGGATGAAGCTGTCCCCGCTGTTCAGGGCGGTGGCGCTCTGCCGGGGGGGGGGGATGGGCGGGCGGGGTGGGGGTGGGACGTGAGCCGGTCAGATGGGCGGGATTGCGAGCAATGTGTCGATGTTACCCCCTGATCGTTGTCCATGCAGTGTGTCTGTCTATCGATGTCAGTCTGTGCAGCCGGCCAGGACAGACCAGGTCCACCTGGACGGCGCGGGTGTTGAGGGGGGTCGTGCCCCGCACGTGGAAGAGGGCCGTCTCCTCGAGCTGCTCCTGGGACTGATCGCCCTTGACCGAGGCGAACCCGCTCGGGAAGCCGCCCTGCACGGGGTGGATGGGATTGGGTGGGTGGATGGGATTGGGTGGGTGGATGAATGGGTGGGTGGATGAATGGGTGGATGGATGGATGATGGGATGATGGATGATGGGATGGATGATGGGATGGATGGTGGGATGGGATGGGGAGAGGGGAGGAGGATGATGAAAACCCGGGCGATGCGTACGGGCGCCAGGAAGAGCCGCGCGGCGGCGTGTCTGGACACAGACGACACAGCCACACGCCCCGCCACAGGCCACATCCACCTGCCGGACATCACCACCAGGCTCACCACGGCACGGGCGGGATGGCGAACCTTGCGCACGATCATGTGGCCCTGGAAGAGGGACAGGAAGTGGTTGGGCTCCTTGTTCATGACCACCCGCACCTGCACCGGGTTGCCGCCCATCTGCCGGTCCAGGTCGACCGTCAGGAAGGCAGACGAGCCGCGCTCATCCTGCGGGGAGGAGAAAAGAAAAAAGATGATGATGATGCCTGGATGATGATGATGACAGGATGATGGATGATGGATGATGATTGGATGATTGGATGATTGGATGATTGGATGAAGGTGATGATTGGACGATGATGATTGGACGATGGTGCTGGGTTTGGCTGATCGATGATTTAATGATGCTGATCAATGGATTCATGGCAGAGTCGGGGGTGGGGACGAGTGGGGACTTGCGACATCGAACAAAGCCATTGCTCGATGGGGCCCCGACGTTGTGTGCGTGTGCGATGGGTGGTGCAACCCAGGGTGCAGGGGAGGGCGGGGGGTGGGGGGCAGAGCATCACACGGACGGCGGAGCTGTCGCGTCCCTGCCAGAAGTAGAGGATCTGCTTGGCCCGGTTCTTCTGGCGGTACTGGTAGAGCACAATGTACGAGTCGCCTGGGGGTGGGGTGGGGTGGGGTGGGGTGGGGTGGGGAAGGATGATGAGTGTGAATGTCGGATCGGACAGGGGGTGCGGGGAAAACATGTGGACATCCAGATGTCGCCCTCGCTTCCGGGTGTGGGCATGCTATTGGGCATGGTTTTGTGGTTTTCCAAGTTGCGCCGCCTCGTCCGCTCATTATCATCGTTGGTGTCGACACCACGACACAATCATCACCACCACCAATCACCACCCCAATCATCATCACGACCCAATCATCGTTGTCGACACCGCGACCCAATCATCACCCAATCACCGTCATCCTCAGGGCGCGGACCAGCGTAGAATGTGCCGTACGTGTCGAGGGGCACATCGACCTTCTGGAAGTTCTCAATACGCCAGATCTTCATGTCCTCCGAGCCAGGGTCGGCCTCGACCATCTGCACACAACAGCAGAAACATGGGCCGGACATGAGCACCATCATGCAGTGAGTGGGGGGACACATCATTGTCATCATCACCATCATGAGACATCCTCATCATCAGCCAGATCATCATCATCCTCATCGTCATCATCCATCGTCATCATCCATCACCCAGTCATCCATCCTCCTCATCCAGTCATCCGTTCATCATCATGGTCCAGTCATCATCATCATCATCCAGTCATCCAGTCATCATCCACCATCATCATGGGGCATGGACACATCACGGCGACCAGGCGGAGGATGGGGATGGCAGGGGGGCGCGGGGACCTTCTCCTCGGCCTCGGCCTGCTTGCGGTGGAGCGCCTTGACGTCGACGGGCGTCTGCACGGGGCGGGCCCGGCCTGTGAGGCAGCCAAAGACAGCCAAACCGCACAGGGGATGGATGCGAGGAGGGGGAAAAGAAGACGAGCAGAGCGAACATGAGCCAAAGAAACGACACAGACGCACAGACGCAGCACAGACATAGGGGGGGGGGGAAATCCCATCCAATTTCCTCCTTTTCTTTTCTGAGTGCATTTGATCAAACATGAGGTCCCACCCGTGTCAAAAAAAAAAAAAAAAAAAGAAATCTGAGAGAGGAACACCGCAAGAAGGGTCGTGGAGGCGCAGCAGTCCACGAGGGAAGCGCCACCATCATCAAGCACTATCCACCAGGCACACGCAAGCAAGGCAGCAGTCCGCATGGCCGGGAGCCATCGGTGCTCACCACACACACAGGCACGCACGCAAAGGCACGCACACAAAGGCACGCATGCCCACACAGGCAGGCACACACCCGGGGCGAGGCGGGAACGGACGAGCGGGCTCCTCGACGGGGGCGCGGATGGGTGCCCACTGGGCGAACTTGTCCTTCAGTTGGGTCGTCTCGAAGCCCTCCACGCACCGGGTGATGGGCGTCCACAGGGGACGCGACTCGCGGGTCAGGAAATCCTGCAGCCACGGCCCCCCAAACACAGGCCAAGACATGCGGGGGGCAGGGCGGCGGTCGTGAGTGGGGCTGGAGAAACAGGAGGCACAGCACATCAGCCGACAACCAATCATCATCCAGCCATCACATCCAGATCATCCAGCCATCACCATCCAGATCATCATCATCCTCATCATCACCTTTGGGGGGGCGGACCTGGGCGTGCTTCATGGCGTCGGTCTTCTCCTGGGCGGTGGAGCCCTTGCCCACCCAGACGTAGAGCTCGGTCTCGGCGTCGATGATGAAGCAGTCGTTGCTGTCCAGCATCGCGTGCACCAGCGGGTTGCCCTCGACCGGGGTCACCTGGGTCTCGCCCGAGGCGTCACACACCCTGCCAACCAGAGGGATGTGGTCATGGCGAGGATGATTGGATGGTGATTGAGTGATGATGATGACGATTGGCGATGATGATGACTGGATGATGATTGGATGCTTGAAACATGGGACGATGTGGAAAGGCTGAAGCAGGTGGTGATGTTGGATCAGTTGGCCGGGCCTCGTGTGTGTGTTTTGGTTGGCGCGGAGAGCACGGTCATTAGCGAGCTGATGGTTGGATGCTGATGGTTCTGGCGCCACCACCTCCCGACCGGCCGGGGTGCTGGCTGACCGATGGAGGCACTATCTCCGGTACCACCAGGTCATGTGGGTTCGCATGTGGGTGTCATAATGCTGCTCGTGTCGGTTGTTGTTCGGTTCAGAAGGAAAGGACTTGGAACAGTGACGAGTGACAGTTGCGAGTGGAAGCTCTCCGCGGAACAGTGGGGCGGGACGGACCGGTAGAGCTTGGCGGCGGGGCGCCGCTCGAACTCGGCATCGTCGCCCCCGGCAGCCGCGTCGGCCACCTCAGCCTGGCCGCCCAGCAGCTCCCAGAACGGGGCCGCGTCCTCCGTGGCGTCCGTCTTGCCGTCGTCTGGCGAGGGAGGAGGGGCAGGACGATAAAGATGAAGATGGAATCCGACAAGACGAGGGGGAGGCGGTTATGACGGGGGTGATGATGACGGACCGAGCACAATAACCTCCGCGCGACCCTTGCGTTCCTCGGTCCGCATCCGGGAGCAGACGGTCACACCCTTGGCCATCTCGGCACGCGAGGCCTGGGCGCCGTTCCATTGCCTGTCGGGTTCGGTCGACAAAGTCAAAATCAATCGCGGGAGTGTCGTGGTGTTGGTGCAGACCAGATGTGAAGTCCGGCATCGAGGATAAACACGTCGCCATGGTTCAGAGAGGAGCAGGCCACCTCCACCTGGCGCATGCGGACATTGTGCTTGCCCTTCAGATGAAGCAGGCGCACAGGGAAATCATCACTACCAAAAGTGAAGACAGTGAAGCAGTCATACGTGTCGAGTTCACACGGACACAACCACCTTGCGGAAGCCGCTTTCGATGCCGCCATCCATGATCTCAAAGCCGTCCTTGAAAAGGGAAACAAAAAGCTGCGACTCGTGGCCCATCACCTAATTGGAGGTAAAACATCGGAAAAATGACGAATGGAGACGGCAGACCTCGCGATGATGGGGAGCGTTGCCGCCGAAGACCCCACCAAGTTCGCAAGTCTTGAGAGCGGCAGCACCAATCTCATCCTAAAAAAACCCCAAAGAAATGAAATCGCTCGAATGAACCGTGAGAGGACCTGGGTCGAATCGCGGCCGAGCCAGAAGAAAATGTCATGGTTCAGCTTTCCATATCGATTCTCACGAGTTTGCAGGACAATATAGCTATCGCCTACCCAAAACATTGAGTTGAAGAGAGTCGGAAACGAGGAGCGGACCAGAAAAGAATTTGCCGTATTTCTCGATGGGCCAGGGAGCTGCCTCCAGGTTTTCAATCCGCCAAATCTCGATACCAGTAGGGGAAAAAAATCAGTTAAGGAGAATGACAGAAAGCATCAAATATAAGGAGAAAAAAAACACAACACAACAAAATCGAGGAAGGGCAATTGTGTCGATATGCCACCTTCCCTGCCTCAGCAAAGACGGCCGAAACTGCGCCTGAAAGTACGCTCATGAATGAGACGTCGATCGTGACTAGTCAGAAATACCGACGGTATAGCAAACTAATTTCTCGTTTTGCCGGTTCCGCGCTTGCCCTGGATTCCGCCGGTTCGGCGCCTTCTTTCAGCATTCACCATGCTGCTGCGATAGGAGATCCTATCGTGTTAAGTTTTCTGATCCAATCTGGGTCTGTTTTGGCTTCCGTCGACTCCAAATTAAGTGCCCGTTCGTACCTCCGTTTGCAGTGAAAACGTTTTGGCCCCGGATTTCGACGGCTTGACCCCCATTCATCATGCCTGCATGCAAACTCTGCAGCCTTCATCTGTCGAGGGAAAGGCAAAATGTATTCGCGTGCTCCTGGAAAATCACGCGGACCCGAATCTTCCCGACCGGCAGGGTCTCCGACCGATTCACTACGCAAGTATGCACGCCCTTATACCGTGCATTGAAGTGCTTTACGAGACCCTTGGCAATCTGGCCTTGGAGACAACAGGTTTGTGTTTTCAGTCTTTTTCATTCGTGTATCACCATTCCGTCCTGGAATCGCCGCAGATTCACGGGGGAGATCGGCAGTTCACTACGCGTGCGACCTTCCTCGCGAGTCGTTGATCCATCTCACGTCGGCGGTACCCGCGCCGGCAGAGGCTGAAGCACCCAAGGCGGGACCCTCTTCCCCGCCAGGGTTGACCGCACCCCCTTCCCAGCAGCAGCTCACAGAACAATACGGTCGGTTCACACAGCACCCCGCAACGCCTTTCGCATCATCTCTCTTCCCCCACCGGTTCTTCATGCCCGATCGTCTTTTTCGTCTTTTTCGGGTCCGCTGCGGTGGGATCGGGCGTCCTGTGTGTTTTTGTGTGCATGTGAACAGACCATCTCGTCATCCTGGCCGACCACGGGGCCCCCATGAACCAGCCCGATGTGCTCGGTTTCACCCCGCTCCATGTGGCCGCCTCCAGCGGGCGCACCGGCTGCCTCAGTCTGTCTTCCCCCCCCCCCCCCTGCATCCCCACCCCATCCCCTGCATCCCACAAGTCGGATCCCGGGAAAGTGTAGTTGCAGAGTGAAGGGCAGTGCTACCATCCACACCCTTCCATCCATCGCCATGCGCCTTGCTGGTGGCTGTCGTGGACGCCTTCAACCCGCATCGCATCACTGGTTCCGGATCCCCGATTCCACTTCCCCTCGCTATTCCCTCTTCTTGCGAATGTTCCATCGATGGGCGCGGCGCGCTCCTGGACGATGATTCAGGCTACCTGCTGGAGCAGCAGTGTTCGCCCGATGTGCGCACCCGGCGCGGAGACACTCCCCTCCACCTGGCCGCCGCCAAGGGCCACACGGCCGCCGCCCAGCTGCTGCTGCGGCACGGGGCGGCCCTGCTGGCATACAATAGCGCGGGCGAGACCCCCATTCATACGGCCGCCACCCAGGGACACGCGGCCATACTCGGTCGGCATTGGGTGATGATGATTGAATGACGGGGATGGTGATGGTGATGTGATGGTGATGGTGATGGTGATGATGGCGATGGTGATGGTGGCGATGGTGATGGTGATGGCGATGGCGATGGCGATGGCGATGGCGGTGGTGATAGTGATGATGATGGTGATGATGATGGTGATGGTGATGATGGTCCCACGATGGTGGGGTGTTGGTCAAGGGCATCACGGGGCAGTCTTTTGCGCGGCATTCTTGCACAGATCGGGGAACTCCCAGAGGCTCACGGCGTCCACCACGTCCCATCTGTCTTCATGTGACGTCCGCTCCTTTTCCCCCCCTCCGCAGAGCTGCTGCTGGGGCACTGGGTCTCTCCGCCCCAGGACCTGCCCCGTCCGCTGCCCGACGCGCTGTGGCGCCTACCCCGGCCGGCACTGTTGCCCGTCACCTGGTCGGGCACCACCGTGCTGCACCTGGCGGCCCAGTCGGGCGAACCCGAGTGCCTGCAGGCCGTCCTCAGGGCGGGCGGGCTGACCCAGCCCCGGCCGAACCCCTTCGAGTGGGACCCGCGCGGGGTCTGGCCCTGGGGGGCCACCCCGCTCCACCTGGCCTGCCGGATGCTGGCCCCGAGGGCGGTCCAGATGCTGCTGGAGGGCGGGGCCGACCCCAACGCCCGCGATGCGGAGGGTCCGTTGCCCAGCAAAGGAATGCGAACTCTTCGGATCGAACTGGGTGGGGATCACCATGACCGCGGGCTGTGCGGGATCATTTCATCCTGTCGATTCTCCTCTTGTTCCCACATTCCTTCTCCTCTCCGTATTTGACGCACCCGGCGAACCTGCCGTGGTCCTCCCCCAGCCACTTTGATGATCGATTGCCTGCCCCTACAGGCCCCGTCTCCCATTCTATTTTGACATACACTCGCACACGCACGCGTCCTGTCGCGCAGGCTGCACGCCGCTGCATGTTCTGGCCACGCGGCACTGCGGGCTGCCGGAGATCGCCCAGTACGCCCGAGCAGGCGAGGTGGGGCGGCCCGATCCGTGTGCCCCGGCCGTCAACCCGCCCCTCAGCGCGCCCACACTATCGAAGGTCAGTGGCAGGGGAAGCCTCCAAGCCGGTTTGAATGACTCCACGAGCGTGACTCCACGAGCGCGTCCTTTCCGCACCACGGCCCTCCTGTCTTGCACCCACGGGCCTTCAGATGCGCACCAAGGGTGTGCTCCCGTCCTGTCAGTTGCGCACCAGCACCACTGGCTGGGTCATCTTTTGCTCCTTCCCCAAACGCGTCCTGTCACGAGAGCCCACATGTCCTCATCATCCGTCCCTCACAATCCGAGGCGTGCGCTGGGCGGGACCTCTTTCTCAGTCGCCATTCCCCGACATGTGTCCTCACACCCGGTCCACACCCCACCCACAGCAGCGTCCCGACCCGTTCCGTCCGCAGCCCGTGCCCACCTCTCCGCGGTCTCCGGGCGGGCCGACCGTTCCCCCCGTGGACGAGGCCGCCGGCCAGCTGTGGCCCCCCGACCGAGGGGACCCGACATCCCCCATGCGGCTGTGCGTCGACGCGCTCCTGGAGGCCGGCGCCGACCCGCTCATCTGGTCCGCCCCCGTGCGGTACCCATTCTCCCCCGGCCTGACCTGTGGCTTGATCGGGGGGGGGGGGGGACCCAAAAAACCAACATCATCATAATCGCCGATCTGAGAATGAGGCGCTGATGATCGGATCTTCCCGTTTCTCCTCCTCTGGAGGACCAGACCGACACGCGATGCGTGATTTCATCAGGATCGAATCGAATCCGTTCTTGCATACCGACCTCACCCACCCATGTGGCTCTGACCCCATGCTGTGCTGTCTGGCAGGGACGCATCGGGCCGCACCCCGCTGCATCTTGCCGCCAGCCGCGGTTCAGCGGCCCTCCTCGAGGCCCTCCTCGCAGCCCTGCAGTCCCGCGACGCGGCCTCAAACGTCTTTCTGGCCCCCGCCCCGCCGGACAACACGATGATGGACGACCCCGAGCCGACGACCCAACCCAGCCCGCCCCCCCCGCCAGGCACCCCGGGCCCCAAACCCGACGAGGGCGACCCCGGGCGACCCGTGGGCGCGGGCGGGTGGGCGATCAGCTCCCCCGTGCTCGAGCCGCCCCACAGGCGGCCCCTGGTCACCGCCGGCACGATGGGCACCGGGGCGGACGACGAGTGGCGCACCATGGCCTTGATGTCGCGCGGCCGGTCGCGGGGTACCGATGGTCAGCTCTGCCAGCCTCGCCCCCGCCCGCATCATCTGCATCATCAGCTGCAACCTCAGGATCGTCCTCCTCATCATCCGCATCATCACATCAACCCTCATCATCATCATCGCCCTCAGCATCGGCATCATCATCAGCATCATCATCCAATCATCATCATCATCATCATCATCATCATCATCATCATCATCCAATCATCATCATCATCATCATCATCATCATCCAATCATCATCATCATCATCATCATCATCATCATCATCATCATCATCATCATCATCATCATCATCATCATCATCATCATCATCATCATCATCATCATCATCAGTCATCATCATCCAATCATCATCCAATCATCATCCAATCATCATCATCATCAGTCATCAGCGTCATCATACCACCCTATCCTCATCTCCCAATCATCAGCATTCATCCAACTGTCATCGTTCAATCATTCGTTCCGTCTTCTTTCCTCGAACGGCCACTTCCCATCTGCGGCTTCCTGCGCAGTGGTGGTGAGCTGCTCGGCCGTGGTGACGGCGGCCGACGCGAACGGCTGCACGGCCCTGCACCACGCCGCCCTTGCCGGCTCCCTGGCCGCCTGTCAGCAGCTCGTCTCAGGTCTGGCCGCCCGCCCTGCGACTCCCGCCCCTCACCGACTTGCCTCCACTTCCCCCCAGCCTCCACACCTGGTCCACCAGGGCTGTCAGATACGCCACACGTGTGTTGAGGTGTGACATGTGTGGTTGGTGGTACCTTTCGTGACTTTGGTACCGGGGGGTGAAGCATCGGGTCGACTTTGTGACCACCTTCTCCCTGCTCTCCATCTCCACCTCGTCTTTTCCTCTCATCCCTCCCTGCCTGCTCTCCCTGCGTTTTCTCACACCATCGCCTTTCTCTGCTTGTCGCTACCAACTCCGGTCCCGCATTCGCATTCCCATTCGCACAGCGGGTGCGCAGCTGGATGCCTCCGACCATGACGGCACCACGCCCTGCATGTGTGCCGCCCGGGGCGGCGATGTGGAGACGGTCCGTCATGACCCCGGTGTGTGTGTGTGTGTGTGGGGGGGGAGATCAAGACAATGTGGATACGATCCGTCCCCCTGCGTGTCGATGAGCTGGCGTGCATGCCCCGTGGCCCCCCCGGGGGAGGGGAGATGGTGGGTGAGGGAGGTGGGGGATGGCGGAGGAACCAGGGTGCAAATGAGGTGACGTGTATGTCCGAAGAGCATAACCCCGTCCCGCCTTCCTTCGTCTCTGCCTCCTCCACCCCACACAGCTTTGGGACCAGCCACAATGCTGTATATATCAAACCTCTGCCCCCACCACTATGTATCGCCTATGTATCGCCTATGTGTCGCCTATGTGTCGCCTATGTGTCGCCTATGTGTCGCCTATGTGTCGCCTATGTGTCGCCTATGTGTCGCCTATGTGTCGCCTATGTGTCGCTGTGTTGCCTCTGTGTCGCCGTGTCGCCTATGTGTCGTCTTTAGAATTATCTATATAATTTTGCCTGTTTCCTTCTCCCTTTCTCACGGGCTGCAGGTGCGCTGGTTCATGTCCCAGCCGGCAGCCTCAGCCGACACGACCAACCGCTACGGGGAATCCGCCTATGCGGTCCGCAGCCGCCCTCCTCCCACCCCCCTTCGGCTCGGCCCCGCACACGCACACCGACAGCCAAAGTGCACGGCGCCTGTTGCTCCTTGACGCGCGTGCGGACCACCCGCACTTGCGCATCCATACGCTGTCCCGCCTACAGAACGGGGCACGCGCAATGCGATTTATGGCACTCCTCATGCCCCTATGCCCCTATGCCCACATGCCCGCATGACCCCTGCCCGTCCCTGCCCCTTGCCCCTGGTGGTACCAGATCGCCCGGCTGGCGGGGAGGATGGACGCGGCGCGGCTGCTGGCCGACTGCGGGCCGCCCGAGTCGCCCATCCGCATCCCCCTGGAGGTTCGTCTGCCCACCACCACCCACCACCCCACGCACCCTCCCTGGTGCCTGATCTCGTGACCCGGAGTCTGGGCGGGTTTTGGGTGGTGTGTGTTCGTCCAGGGGACAATCAAAATAAGCGAGATGGTGCGCGATTCGCTCCGCCTTGGCGTCTTCCTCCTCATCTCCGGTGTGTGGCAATTGGGGCACCCGCGCAGCGTCTGGTACAGCAGCTCATCCAGCCGCCCTTCGTGCCGCCCGCCCAACCCGTGGAACCGGCCGTGCTGAAGGGCAAGGTCCGTGTCTGCAGCCATCCTTCATTAATCAGCCTCCCTCCCTCATCAGTGGCCAGTTCGTCGCGTGTGTGTTTGTCTTCCTTGTCGCTCGGGCCTTCATCCTTCATTAATCAGCCTTCCTTCCTCATCAGTGGCCAGTTCGGCGCGTGTGTGTTTGTCTTCCTTGTCGCTCTGGCCTTCGATGATGTTCTGTCGACTCGCTGGTGAAAGCGAGTTTCTCGTTTTTTTTGGAATTCCGGCTCCTCGGATCCACCCCCTTCGTCTGAGATCGGAAAACTCGAAAGGGTGAGAGAAGAAGACAAACAACTTCGGCTCTTTGTTCGCCTGATTGACCGGCTCGTCGAATCCACCCTTTGTTTTGAGATCGGAATCCACGCATCGTCTTTGGCTCATTTGCTTGCCTGGTTTTACGCGCATCGGCGGGTGGTTTGTTCGGTTTTCATCCTCCGCGCTCGTTCTCTCGACCTCCCCTCATCATCACCCCGTCTTCTCCGCTCCCTCACAAGTTGGTTGAGGACGGGTCCACCCCGGCCCACCTGGCGGTGCGGCTGGGCAGCACGGAGGCGCTCCGCTACCTGCTGGCCGCCCCGGAGACGCCCGAGGATGGGACCCCGCTGCAGGCCCTCGTACAGGAGGATAACTTCGGCTGGTCGTGCGCACACTACGCCGCCAACCAGGGTCCGCCTCGCTCCCCCCGGGCACAGACAGCATTTGGGGGGGGGGGGGGGGGGGGGGGGAGGGGGGCGGGCAAGGTGATGGTAATGTGCGCACTGTTGTGAGTGTCTGTGTCTGTGTGTCCGTGCGACGCTCTGTAGAGACGCCACAGACACAACTCAATATAATGTGTGTCTGTTGTCTGTCGAATGCCAGGACACCAGTTTCTGTGTCGGTGTGTGTCGGTGTGTGTCGGTGTGTGTCGGTGTGTGTCGGTGTGTGTCGGTGTGTCGGTGTGTCGGTGTGTCTCTGTGTCCCAACAGGTTTGTGCGCGTTGTCTCATTTCGCGCCTCTTCCCGCACCCCCCCAGGCGACCTCGGGCTGGTGCAGCTGCTGACGGACAAGCTGCCCCTCATCGGCGGTCCGCGCACCCTTCATCTCATCCTTCACTCTCTTCTTTCCGGGGGGACCCGCCGCCGCCGCATACTCAGGCGCGCGCACGCACGCACCCCCACCTCTCTTCATGAGTCTCTCAAACGTCCTCCACAGGGGATTCATTGACCCACGGGTGCAGATGTGACATTCGTGACCATCGCTTCTGCCTCTCTGCTTTTTTGTTTTGTTTTTCCCTCCCCGTTCCTTCGTTCCTTCTCTCTGTCTGGCACAGACCTTCCAGCGCACACACCCCGTTTTTTCGCATCTCCCGCTCCTGTTCAAAATACACCCGCACACACAACCACCACCTCTTCTTCTTCTTCTTCTTCTTCTTCTTCTTCTTCTTCTTCTTCTTCTTCTTCTTCTTCTTCTTCTTCTTCTTCTTCTTTCTGTCTGTATGATGACACACACACCCACATGCACAGCCCTACCGGACCCCTGGGGATACACCCCGCTCCACGTCGTCGCCTACCGGGGCCAGGCGGCCCTGCTGGCGGCCTTCCTGGCTCCCCTCGCCAAGGCGCCCCTCGCCCTGCCGCTACCCGCCTTCTTCCCGCGCCCCTTCACTTCCTCCCGCGCCCGGGCGGGCGGCCGCCCCGGGACGGGATCGGGCGGGCGCCCCGGGACGGGTGCCGGAGGCAGGCGAGGTGGTGGGGCGGCGAACCTCGGCCCTGGCGGCAGCGGCGAGGCCGCGGCGGAGAAGGAGGAGCTGGGCGCCCGAATCAGCGCCCTCATTACCCGGTCTGTGAAGGTGGGAATGGGAGGGCACACGTGCTGCCTTCATTCTCTGCCACACCTCCGGGACTGCCAAAGATGAATATTGGCTTTGGGCTCGCGCCCACTTTCCGCGCGCCTCCCCGAATCCTGGCGGCGCACTTTCTTGGCAGTGCCTCATCACAAACGCGCCCATCCCATATCGCCTCGCTTCGCTCATTCCCCTGCTTTTTGGTCTTTCGCCTCTCCGCGCGCGCACCAGCACCCGCCCGCGCGGCCACACTGCCTCGCATCCACGCACACACACACTCAAACGCCCTCCACAGGGGATTCCTTCGCCCACGGCTGGACCCATAAGACGACTCATTCTCTGGCTTTTCCGCACGGCACCCGCACATCATGACAGCCACGGAGACGGGCTGATGCATGCGGCGGCGGCTGGCGGGGACCCCAACGTGTTGGCCTTGCTGCAGCAATGGGGCGCTGACATCGAGGCGACCAACATTGACGGTCTGTGTCTCCAGGCAGTGCAGGCTTCCCTTCGCTGGGGGCAGTCGCCCCATCATCAGAATGGAAAGGGCCAACAAGCGGGTTTGTGCACCTTCATCAGCCCCGGCGGGGAATGTCAATGCCCAACCCGGCCAGGCGAGCTGGTGTGTAGGGGGCCCAGAGTCGCATGAGATGATTTTTTTCTGGACTTTGACTGGGGCCGCGCAAATCCATCTGCATCTGTCGGGGTGTGCGTTTGTTGGGGCTCCGCCTCCCTGCCTCCCCACTCATGTCCCTATCCCATCCTGGCGTGGCAGGCCTGACCCCTCTGCACACGGCCGCCTTCATGCTGCGCTCACGTGCCTGCGAGTACCTCCTCTCATGCGGTGCCGACGTCCACGCAACCACACCAGACGGTCCGTTTGCGCCTGGGTGTGGGCTGTCTGTTCGGTCTGTGCTATCGGTTCTGTGCTATCGGTCTATGCTGGCTGTGGCGGGCTGTGGCTGGCTGTGGCTGGCTGTTCTGGCTGGCGCTGTGATGTGCTGTGCTGCGCTGTGCTGCGCTGTGTTGCACTGTGCTGTGTTGCACTGTGCTGTGTTGCACTGTGCTGTGTTGCGCTGTGTTGCGCTGTGTTGCGCTGTGCTGTGCTGTGCTGTGCTGTGCTGTGCTGTGCTGTGCTGACAGCGCTGTGCTGTGCTGTGCTGTGCTGTGCCTTCACTTCTTGCGGTGTTCTTCCTCCGCTCCCTCTCTCTTTTCCCTGTCCGTGCGATCATCTTCCTCATGCCACACACGCTCCACTCCTTTGTGTGTGACTTGTGTTTTTTGGTCATCTTTCCCTCACGGTTCTCTATCGGTCTCTTTTGTCACAGGCCTGACGCCCCTCCATCTTGCCCTGCTCAAGCACCCCTCCGTCTACCCGTACGTCTTCGCACTCCGTGTGCCCAACCGTCCCGGCGCCCCGGCTGCGGCAGCCCCCACGAGCGATGCTGCTGCGGAGACGAAGGCGAGCCCCCTACCGGGCAGCCAGACCCCTCCACGAAGCCAGTCTGTCCCGCCACGACCAAGCACGCCCGGGTGGGTGGGGGTGGGGGGTGGGGGGTGGGGGGGGGATTATGATGGAAGCGTCGAAGAGACAGATAGATTCTAATCCCAAATCAGGGTATGTGCTCGTTGTCCTCCGCTTCGCGACTTGGTGGCAGGATCAAACATCATCATCTCATCCAATCGTCATCCAATCGTCATCCAATCGTCATCACCCAATCATCATCATCATCATCCCACTCATCATCCAGTCATCATCATCCAGTCATCATCATCATCATCTAATCATCCAATCATCCAATCATCATCATCATCATCATCATCATCATCATCATCATCATCATCATCATCATCATCATCATCATCATCATCATCATCATCATCATCATCCAATCATCGTCATCATCATCATCCAATCGTCATCATTATCATCATCCCTCCCCCCAGGTCGCGCTACCCACCCCCAAACCCTCCCCGCCCCGCCCCGGCGCCCTCGACGCGGCCTTCTATCCCACCGGCCCCCACCCCCTGCCCGCGGTCTCCTACGGGGCGGCCCCGGCCCCCGGCCCGCTGCTCTCCGCCTGCCCCACCGATGCCCGCACCCGGCCGGCCTCGCCCGCCCGACAGACGCGACCCGAGGGCCACCTGGCGGTCCGCTCGGCCGAGGAGGAGCGCAGACGCTTCATGCGGGGCGGCGCCGGCGGGCCCGGATTTGACCAGACCGCGCGGTGGGTGGTCCGTGATGATGTGTCTGATGCTGATGATCAGACCTTGTGTGAACTGGGTTTTGACCAGACCGCACGATGGATGATCCGTGATGATGTGTCCGATGCTGATGCCGCTCATGGCTGGAGAGCTGATCGTGGATGGACGCTGATCGTGCCCCCCCATAGGACTGGAGGTGCTGAGTGAGTGAAGATGCGCTGCTTCTGCTGATGCCCCGTGTTTTTACTCTGCTTTTCCGCTGGACGATTGGATGCGGGTGGTGCGCCCTACGTAACCTTACCTCCCCCCCCTCCCCCCCCCCCCCCCCCCCCCCCACACACACACACACGCACACACACCACACACAACGCCCTCCCCTCGGTGGCCCGCCTGCAGGCGAGCGGCGCTCAGCCAGTCCCACCGTCAGTCCCACCGCCCGCCCAGCAGCTCCTCCGCCCGCGCCGTCCGCGCCACCCGACCCCACATGCCCAGCCCCGCCGGCCCCACGCCCAGCCCCAGCGGGGCGCCCGCGAGCCCGAGATTGAGATGACCGAGGTGCACGAGATCCGGCGGGCGGATGATGGCCTTCCGGCTGCTGATCCGCTGGCGGCTGGCGGTGGCGGCGAGGGCGGTGAGGCGCCTGGGGAGGAGGGACAGGGAGGAGGTGATGATGGCGGTGGCGGCGGGGTGGAGCTGGCTGGCCCCCAGTGGAACTACCCGCCCGATTGGCTCGAACTCAAGATGGTCCGTCCCGCCCCCAAGCTCGTCACCCAGAGTCGCTTTCTTCGCATCCAGATCGGCATCCGATCAGCATCCAATCATCATCATCCAATCGCACCGACAACCGACCGTTCTCCAATCATCATATCATCATCCAGTCATTATCATCATCATCATCATCATCATCATCATCATTCATCATCATCATCATCATCATCATCATCATCATCATCATCATCATCATCATCATCATCATCGCCCGGCACTGCGTCCTCGCAGGTGATCTCGATGCTGCTTTCGCACGGGGCCAACCCCAACGCCCGCACGGTGCACGGGGTGACGCCCCTCGCCCTGGCGGCCCAGCTGGGCGTGGAGCCGGTTCTTGTGCTCCTCCTGCAGCACGGCGCCCGGGGCGGCTCGGAGGAGGTCCGTCTGCCCCCCCCCCCCCCCCCCCCCCCCAACATCCACCTTCTGCACACCCAGTTCTCGAGTATCATGGCAGTGAGAGTATCATCTGGATCTTGGGTGAGACCAGTATTGGATGGATGGCAGTGATTTCATCTCGACATCGTGAACGCCATTCATTTTTTCTGTTGTTTTTCGTTTTTCCCTGGTCATCAAGCTTGGACCTCCTCCCCAAACACTCATCTGCACTTCTCATGTCTTCCCGACGTTGGCGTGTTGTCCTTGATCTTTCCACTCGTCACCACCACCCACAGCGCGACCTGGGCGGCCCGGACTGCTCCCCGCCCGCTGCCCTGCCCCGAGTCCCACTGGGCGGCCGGCCCTCCACGGCCGCCTCGCTCAGCATCATCGCCCATCGGCAGGGCAGGCGAACACCGCCCGGGGAAGGCGCTGGACCCGAGGGCGAGCTGGACATGGGAGGCGGGGCTGGCGATGAGGTGCCCCTTCCTGCAGCCGCGGTCATGGCGCCCACGGTTGCCCAGGTGATGCAGCCCACGGAGGTCGGCACAATATGTGTGTGTGTGTGTCTGTGTCTGTGTGTCTACAGTATATCCAACAATAAACTAGCCACCCATAATTTTTTGGTTCCCCGGGCAAGGGGGGTCCCGGGCTCCGGGGGGCCCCTTGCATTATGCTCAGTGCTCCGCCGTGCCTCAGGTCTGCCATCCACCTCCCCCCAAACGCCTACCCACACCGAGCCCAGGATTGATTTTTTTCATGCCTCGACTTTCTGCCCTCGATCGAGCCCGAGTCGCGGTTTTTGTGCAGCAGGGGCGCACCCGCACCTCGGTGGCAGCCGAATTGGGAGTGAACCGGCACACTGTCTCACTCTGGGCGGTGCGGGTTGGCGCCGGCCAACCGTTGGCGGACAAGGCTCATCTTGGTCGGACAAGGGCCACCACCCCGCCCACTGACCGGAAGATGATTTCCCTCTCCATGTCCCCGGCCAAGCCCTCCCTGCGGTCCATTGCTGCATAAGTGAAGACTACGAAGGGCACTCACCCCTCCCATGAGACTGTTCGCTCGCGCCTCTTCACCGTGGGCCTGCGCTGGGGGGGCAATCCGAAGAAACCCACCCTCACCCCGGCCATCATGAAGAAACGGCTCGCCTATGCCCGTGCCAACCTGCACCGTGACTGGAGCTGCGTGCTGTTTTCTGACGAGTGCACCGCCCGCCTGCATGCACAAGCCACGAAGAGTTGGGGCTACCCTGGGAAGCGCAAGCCTGTCCTCACTGTGAAGCATCCGGCCAAGATTAACCTCCACGGTTGCTTCGGTCAGGGTGGATGGGGACGTCTGTTCTCCTTCCAGGAGAACCTCGCTGCCCCCCTCATGGCCCGGATTGTGACTGATGAACTTGTGCCCTCTGCCATCGAGGTGTGCGTTGAGGGCCCCGAGGGCCGGGTGCTGCTGCACGACAACGATCCCAAGTACCGGTCCCACTTGGTGACGGACCGGGTCGCTGAAGAGAACTTGACCGACATCGGGCTACCCCCCCAGAGCCCCGACCTCAACCCGATGGAAAACGTGTGGGCACTCCTCAAGAGGAAGCTGCTTGAACGCCACCCCGAAACGCTCGCTGGATTGGTCCGGGTGCTCAAGGCCGAGTGGGCCACCATGGACGCCGACCTCCCCGAAAAGTTGGCCAACGCGATGCCCGACCGACTTCGTGCCGTCATTCGGGCCCACGGTGGCCACACCAAATACTAAGTGGATGGGTGGAGTCCTTGTGGTGTTGTGCATGCGTGGCACTCAGAAAAATCCCCGGCTCCCTCTTGGTGCACTCGCTCTGACATGAAAAGGAGTGGCTCGTTTATTGTTGGACATACTGTATGTCATGGCGCCCACGGTGACCCAGGTGATGCAGCCCACGGAGTATGTGGGTGCGGGTGCGGGTGTGGGTGTGGGTGTGGGTGTGTCTGTGTGTCAATGTGTCTGTGTCTGGACACACATGCTGCTGCTGTGCGATGGGGGTGAGAGCGTGAGCTGTCCATCCACACCACGCGACAGACCCCTTGTGGGTCCTGATTTCCGGTCTTGGATGTTGACGTGCCTTTCCGCCTGAGCGCTTTGCCGTTGACTGACCCTTGTTCGCTGCCGCCTGCTTGCGTATGTTGGCCTGGTGGACACTGCTTGACTATGGCGCTTCCCTCGTGGACTGTGCCTACATTTCTTGCGGTGTCTTTCTTCTTTTGTGTGTCTGTGTCTGTGTCTGTGTCATGGCGCCCACGGTGACCCAGGTGATGCAACCCACGGAGGTCGGCACGGTATGTGTGTGTGTGTGTCTGTGTCTGTGTGTGTCTATGTCATGGCGCCCACGGGGGCGCAGGGGATGCAGCAGCGCATTGAGATCGGTGTGGGGGTGTCCATGCTCCTTGGAGCAGGTGCAGCGCTGAGATCGTGGACTGGGGTTGAAGTGTGGTGTGACTGTGTCTGTGTATGCGCCCTGTGTGTGCGATTACGTCTCCGTCCTCCTCATGTCGGTAGTGATTCTCGGGGCTCTGCTCTATGCTATGCACCCACTCCCCTCCCCGAGCGACTGCGTACGTGCATATCATGTAGAAATTGGCTTTCCAAACTCACCTCTTCAACCGGCCTCTTCCCTGCGCTGCTCAGGAGAGCTTCTTCACGGTGGCGGCCTCGTGTGCATACTACCCGGGCGGGGGCGAACTCCACTGGGCTTACAAGCTGCGCCGGGGTGCCATCAGGGCGCTGGCCCGTGGGGCGGGTTGCAGTCTGACTGTGGCCGACGATCTGCTGCAGACGCCCCTGCATGTGGCTGCCGCCAGAGGGAATTATGGTCCGCCCATCATCACCATATGAGGACTATCATCATCAACATCGGCATCATCATAAGCCATCCAATCCTCATCAACCATCATCCAGTCGTCATCATCATCATCATCGTCATCATCATCACCATCATCATCACCATCATTATCCAGTTCATCATCATCAACCAATCATCGTCATCGTCCAATCATCATCATCGTCGTCGTCATCATCATCATCCAGTCATCATCATCATCCAGTCATCATCATCATCATCAGCATCTGCATCAGCATCATCAGCATCATCAGCATCATCCGGGCATCATCATCATCATCATCATCCGAGCATCATCCTGTCATCCAGCTCATCATTCGCCAAGTCGCATCCTCCCCTCCTCCCGGGCCCTCCGTCTGGCAGTCTGTTCATCCGTGTTTTCCCACTCCCCACAACCCAACCACCCCGGTCGTCATCTCAGAGACGGTGCGGCTGCTACTGCATCTCGGGGCCCCGATGGAGGCCACAGACGCCGAAGGCTGCACCCCGCTGCATCGGGTGGGCTCCCTGGGCGCAATGATGGCCCTCCTCGAGTACGGCGCCGACCCCAAGGTGCGTAGGATCTTTTTGGATGTGATTGTCCTCTTGTGTGTTCGTGTCTGTGTGTGAATGAGCGCTTTGTTGCACTGGCCCTTGTTCGCTGCTGGTGGACACTGCTTGACTTGGAGCTTCCCTCGTGGACTGTGCCTCCACTTCTTGCGGTGTCCTTCCTCCCTCTTCTGTAGCACTCTGTTTGGCGTCCTCCTCCATCCAGTCCGGTGCCGACCACAAGGTTCTGCATGTGATTGTTTGTGTGTTCGTGTGTGCCCATCTGTGTGCGCGCGCGGTCTGTGCATGATGATGCCCGATGGGCCGATATTAACGGTGCCTGATCCCCACTGCGGACTGCCCCCCGGGTAGGTTGTGACTCCTCTGGGCAACACCCCGCTGCATACCTGTGTCCTGTCCCGCGACCCGGCCGTTGTGCCTGCCCTGCTGCAGCGGTGCGGCGAGGTGCTGCAGCCCAACCTGAAGAACCAGCTGGGCGAGACGCCCCTTCATGTCCTGGCTCGCGAGGGCTGCTCCACGCATGCATTGGTCTGTCTGGGGACGCGCGCGTGGCTGCATCTATGGCCGGCACCATGTGTGGCTGTGCGCCCGGCGGAGGTGGTTGAAAGAAAGAGGTCCTCTCCAGGTACTGGATCGCCCTTCCAGTCGACCTGTCCGCACCCACACCCACACCCCGCAAATTGAAATCTTTCCGCTGGTTTCTCAGTTCCTCGAGGGATGTGGCGGATGATGATGATGATTGGGTGATGATGGCGACGATGATGATGATGATGATGATGATGATGATGATGATGATGATGATGATGATGATGATGATGATGATGATGATGATGATGATGATGATGATGATGATCTGAATGGTGGTGATGGTGGTGGTGGTGGTGATGGTGGTGGTGGTGGTGATGATGATGATGATCTGGATGATGATGATTTTGTCCACCCACCGTTCTTTGCTCGCAGGCCTTCTATGCGCTGCGGGCGCACGGGGCCCTGCTGGACGCCCAGGACGCGGCCCTCCGGACGCCGCTGCACGTGGCGGTGGATGCTCGAAACGGGGACATGATCGAGTTGCTGGGTGAGGTCTGTATGCGTGGTGGCGGGAACACGGGGGGGAAGGAAAATGCATGGGGGGATTGAGATGGGCTGATCTTGCTCCGCGGGTTCTCGTTTTCTTCGGTCCCGAAAAACACCACCGTAGTGTACCAACGCGAAGGCAGTGAAAGGCACGCACACCGGAGGAGGGGCACAGATGATTGATTCCCCAGTCGGTTTGAGGATACGGCATCACCGAATGTTCTCGACCCATTCCCCCCCCCCCCCCCCCTCTATTCACAACCACAACAACAGGCTGGCGCCCAGAGCGGCATCCCCGATGGGACCGGCCTGACGGTGGACGTATGGGCCCGGCAGCACACCGACCTGGCGCGCCGCTACCGCATGGGCAAGGTCCACGGGGGAACGGGGGGGGGGGGGGCATTGGGGATCGTCTGGCACACAGAGAGCATCATCATCCAATCATCATCCAATCATCCAATCATCATCGCCATCCAATCATCCATCATCCAGTCATGATCATCCAATCATCATCGCCATCCAGTCATCATCATCCAGTCATCATCATCCAGTCATCATCATCCAGTCATCATCATCCAGTCATCATCATCCAGTCATCATCATCCAGTCATCATCATCATCCAGGCATCATCGTCCGATCATCATGCAGTTTCACGCTCACTCACTCACTTACTCTCACGCCCACACCGCAGATGCGAACCGAGATCCGCCGGGCTGTCGTGCAGGGCGACCAGCCCGCGGTGGAGGCTCTTGTGGCCGAGGGCGCATCCACCACGGCCGCCGACCCCTGCGGAACGACCCTCCTCCACTTGGCCATCGCCCACCACCACCCCGACCTCGCCCGCTGGCTGATCGAACGCGGCCGGGCGCCGGTCGACCTGCGGGACCGCAACGGGCACGCGCCACTGCATTTGGCACTACTTCAGGTCCGAGGGAATGAGCGGATCACGCGAAATTCCTCTGGCGCCTTCGCCCCCTTACGCATGGAAGGAAGAGCGCCAGAAATAAGATCGGCACAATCCAATATGGGCAATGCGCTCAGAGGGGAGAGGAGAGCACGTCCACTTCTGAAACGGAAATTTGACCGCACACCACGGGGCCCCATCCACATGGTATGGGTTGGTGCACTCTTCTCTCTCAATTCGCCGCCCACGCTCACACATTTTCCCGTTTTCCGAACTGATCTCGCCCTTGCCGCGCGCACGCCGCCCCCAGGACCAACTCGGGGTGGTGGAGATGCTGCTGGAGCAGGGCGCCAGTGCCAACCTGCCCCTCGATGCGGCGGGCACGTACCCGCTGCACTGGGCCATCGCCCGCCGCAATGCGCCCCTCTTGCGGGTGTTGATCAAGGCTGGGTGCAGCGTTGTGCAGCCGGATCGGCATGGGGTCCTCCCGATCGATGCTGTCCTCGGTCTGGTCGGAGAGACGGCTGGGCTGGGCTGGAAACTGGTTGACTGGATGCCCGGATTGTCCTGTCTTGATGTCTGAATGGAGTTGGTTGTCTGAATGGAGTTGAATTCATTCAGATTGGCAGCACAGCCGATACGAGAACGCAATGATTGGGCGGAGACCTCTGTTCGCTCATGAAACTCATGTGCCCCATCATTCCCCCGCGAATCCCCCGACTGGGCCTGGGGCTGTCGGTGTCGGGGCCCCCGCCAGAGCTGATGCCGGACGTTGTGCCGGATCTTCTCAAGGCCGGCGCCAACCCGGGGCCGCGGCGCGGGTTTGTCTCGAAGCGGGGCGTCCTGGGCTGGCGCCAGGTGCTGCTTTTGGTCGAATCGGGCATCTTGTGCTGGTACAACGAGAACCAGGTCCGTGCCGGCTGTGGTTGTGGTGTGCTGACGGGGGTAGGGGATGTGGGACAATGAGAACAAAGTCTGGCCGGGCTGCCTACCTTTAGTTTGTGGCGATTCTGTGAGTTGTGCTGGTACAACGAGAACCAGGGCTGTGGCTGTGGTTGTGGCGGTGTGCGGGGCGGGTTAGTCTGGCCGCCGGTGATTGTGGTTTGTTGGGCAGAAGGGTGTGGGTTTGGGCGTCTCGAATCTGTGCTCTGTGCCATGCCTGTGGTGGCTGAGTGTCTGGGTCAGTGTCGTGCCTTGGGTTGTCTTCCGGGTGATGGTCGTGTGGCAGGGCGAGCCACAATGAATGCCGCGACTGTTTCATTTCCTCAATCCATCCCCCTCTCCTGTTGTGGGACTGCGCGGCCTCGGGCTCTGGGCAGTACTACCGGGTCAACGGGTCCCTGATTTTGCACAAGACGCTGGGAATCGGGTACGAGGCCTCGGCCCCGACCGAATTCACCGTGACGGACGTCGGTCCCCCTCCCGTCCTTCCTTTCCCATTTCCTGTGTGTCATGCCCTCTCATTGGCCCTCTCTGCTTGCCGCATACTCGTGCTCATCATCACACCTCGTATTTTATTGTGCGCTGATGTTCGGCTGCACTTTTTCTTTTTCCAGTCGAGGTTCGAAGAAGAAGGGGATTCTGACTCACTCTGACACCCCCCACCCCCCGCCCACACTCACAAACGCACAGGAGGAGAAGAAGGCTCACCGGTTCCGCTGCGAGGACCCCCACGTGACCCAACTCTGGGTGGGCGTCCTGCGGGCGCATGCCGTTTCCCTGGGGCTCGCCGTCGAGTCGCGTCTTGCGGTCCGTTTCGATGGTGATGATGATTGGGTGATGATGAGGATGATGATCGAATGATGGTGATGATGGTGATGATGGTGATGATGATGATGATGATGATGATGATGATGATGATGATGATGATGATTGATGATGATGATGATGATGATGATGATGATGATGATGATGATGATGATGATGATGATGATGATGATCCACATGGTTGCAAGTTTCCCTTTGGCGCCCAAATTCTCATGCGCCCTCTTCCCCCCCCCCACCACCACCACCACCACCACCACCACCCCAGCGTGGCCCGCTCCCCGCCGATGCCGTCAAGATCCTGGGCCCACGCAAGGGCCAAGTGTTGGACATCAGCCCGCTCCTGCGCGCCCCGCCCTTGGTGGCCTCCTCTCCCTTGCCGCCCGCCCCGCCAGCGCACCTGCTGCCCCCGCCCTCAGCCGGAATCCTCCTCCCTGGGCCAGGCCCCGTCCCGACCCCCTCGATCACCCCGGTGGCCCGGGAGGGGGATGGGGGCGGGATGACCCCCTTGATACCCAACGTCGCCACCCCAGCCACGCCCACCACCACGAGCGGCCTGGCAGGCTTGGCACTCGAACAACCGCACCAGCAGCAGCAACAGCAACAGCAGCAGCGGCCGGCGCAGACAAGACGGGGGGGACAGGGACCTGGGGTCATGAACCCTCTTTTCGAGTTGTAAAAACACGGCCGTTCTCCTCAATTATCGCAGCAAGGCTCCTCAGAAATTCTATTGTGAGTTGTCCAAGATGGAGAGATTTGATGGTTGGCAACGTTTGGAGGAACATAGCCTGATCCGAAGGGGGAATTTGGGGGGTTTTGATTGCATGCTTGGTTTGAACTGAGCCGTCTGGTAAGAGTAATTAATGAATGCCAGCTGTGATGTCCAAAAGAGAAAAAGGAGCCAATTTCCGAAAAAGTCCCAGAGTGAGAGAATAGCCTCCAGAACTTGCGTGTCACCAACACTCGGCACCCTCTATGGCAGGTCGGCAAGCTCTCGTCACATCAATATGTTCATGAATCTTTCTATTCGGATAGCACCAGCACCCGTGTCGGCCCCTGTTGTGCGTGGTCCCGAAGAACTCGTTTTTCTCAGCCATCCCGATATCGTCGGCCTGGGGATCACCCCGGCAGACGTTATTCGAGCTGTAGAGCAGGGACTCCTGAAGAAGCACTCTGTGATTCTTCCTCCCAAAATTCACATCAATCTCCCTGGCAACATTTTCTGGAATACCATGCCGTGCGTGTTCGAGGACTTCTACTCATGCAAAATGGTAAATCGGTACCCTGGACACGAACCGGCAATTCTCGCCACCATGGTGATGGGTGACATGCATACTGGCCAGTTTGTTGCTCATCTCGACGCGACCTGGATTACTGCCATGCGGACGGGAGCAGTGGCAGCCCTCACCGTGAAGTACGTCGCGAAGAAAAGTTTTTCCACTATCGGGATGCTCGGTCTTGGGGCCACCGGCACGGCGACGCTGCACTGTCTGGCGGCGCTCTTCCCAGACCGCCCGATGACGATTAAGCTGTTGCGGTTTGTTTTCCTCTCTGTTTGTTTGTTGGCGCTTCACTCTTCCCGTCGTGACTGTAGGTACAAGGATCACGCAGAAGTTCTTCGCTCCAAGTTCGAGCATCATGCAAATCTCCATATTTTGATCGTTGACACGATGGAAGCTCTGTGCCGCGGCTCGGATGTGGTTATTTCTGCTGTCACAGCTGCTGATCGTGATCTTGCCCAGGTTTGGCTCGACAAAATCGTCGTCGTTGTTTTTCACTTTCTTGTGTCCTCAGCCGGAATGGTTCGAGTCCGGCGTGACAATCATCCCCATCCACACACGCGGTTTCATGAACATGGACCTTGTCGTTGATCAGGTCGTTGGCGATGACACTGGGCACGTCTGCGACTTCCGCAACTTCAAGAATTTCCGCAAATTTACCGAGCTGTGCGATGTGATGCTCAACCCGACCACACTTGGGCGGCGCAACGACACGGAGAAGATCCTTTGCTACAACATCGGGCTGGCTGTTCACGATTTGTTCGTTGGCCGCCTGGTGCTGGAGCGGGCCCGGGCCCATGGCGTCGGGATCCGTGTTCCCGCACCGCTGCCCGGGAAGGCGTTCCTCTAAACTGCTTCCCCCTGACCTTGTGGCGGCCCGATCTCGCTTATGTTTTAAACATCATCCCCCGACATCAACTCTTGTAATCTTCTCGTTTCCCTTGCCTTGCCTTGCTGTTTGTTTTCCGTTTCGTCTTCTTTTTTTTTTCATTTTTGAGAGAGGGTTCTTACAATAGCTCCAGCTTTCAACTCATTTCGGGAGGCCCCTTTTTGTTTCCCGCTCCACCGGGCTCGCCGTTGGCGACATTCTCTTCTTCACGACGACCTGTGCTCAGTTTCCTCGGGACCGATGAATTCGGCCTGATGGGCCGAGGGCGTGGGGCCGTGACTGGTTTCGCGCGGGGACGTGACCGAATGTGCGATGATGGGTGTACCTTTGTGTGCATCTGTATTTGCTTGCATTTTTTCGAGTTCCCCCGCTATGGAAAGGCAACCCGAGCGATCAGACCGGGCCGCCGCCGCGTGAATGGCCCCTGCATGTTTCCTCTACCCTGGGGCTCTGATGGTTTGACAATGTCCAACGAGGCCTCCATTTTTGTGGAGAAAGGCTCCACAATTTGGGGAATTGCGGCTTGCAAAGTCCCAAAATGGAGGGATTTGGTTGCAGTTGTCTTTGCGAATCGGGTGTGTCCCTCTTCTCTTGCGATCCAATCACCCCTCATCACTCCTTGTCAGGCCCATGTCTATTCGATCAAGAATCGCAAAGACTTTAGATTAATAGCAAAGTATGTTGATAAGCCAGCCAATTTTCCACACCGTGGGGTCGGTTCGAATCTTCTCTCCATCGGCATTTATTTTTCCGTCCAGGACCCCGACCCGAAATGGACTGATCTTTACGCGGTAGTTTTTGCCTCTACCCCGAAGGAGGATTGCCTTTTGTTGGCGGTGGCAGGAAGAGCTGGCATCATCAAAGTCATCGATCTGCATCACAGCCGCCCCTACCGGGTTTGCCCCGTTTTTCCTTACCCCGGTCGTCACGGCTTCCACTGTTTGATTTCTTCCCCCTTTTTAAGGCTCTCATTGGCCATGGGGCTGAGATCGATTCCCTGAGGAGGCATCCGCACCTGGGTCATGTCATCCTCTCCAGCTCCGCCGACTATACCGCCCGGGTATGGGATGTTGTCACTGGTCTGGTTGTGTTGATGAAGTGTACATAACCCATACACACGGGGGTCGGACAGGCCAATGCCTGGCTGTCATCGGGTGCGGTCACTTTGCCCACGCAGCCCCGCTCATCGATGCGGTCTGTCTACCTCACCCCGGGGGGGGGGGGGGTTGGCCCGGATGTGTGTGTGAGTGGGGGGGGGGGAACGGTGCGAGTCATCGGGGGCTACTGAATGTGGCTCTCATCTTGCTCACAACAGCATCCTCTGGCACTGTGCCATGTCGGGTGGCCGTGGTGGGTGGGTGGGTGGGTGGGTGGGTGTGGAATGCGGGACTGTCTGCAGGATTTCAGCTTGGATGGGAAGCAGGTTTGCACGGCCGGCCACGACAGCCGGATCAAGGTCCCTTCGCCTTCCTTCCCCGGGCACCATTCTCCTTCCCCAACACGCTCGGACGACACCCCGCCCATCCATTCGCGCGCCCCGCCCCGTTCACATGCAGTACCCGCCCCGCCCACACCCACGCCGGTCTTCACCACCCCCCCCCCCCCCCCACTTCTCTTCCCTTTCAATCTTGGCGCCCGCACGCACGCCTCGCCCGCACGCAGATCTTCGACATCAGCGACCTGTTCGACACCCCCGCGGCCCCTGCCCCTGCCGGCTCGCTCCATCCCGCGCCCCTCCACATCGCGCCCCCGCCGGTACCCACGCCGCCCCCCGCCGTGTCCCCATCGGGCGATGAGGAGTCCCCCCCGACCGGCCAGACCACCCCAGAGGAGGCAGTCCCCCGGGCGAGCTCACCTGTGCCACTCCTGGAGCAGAAGACGACGTGTATGCTGGGCAGCATGATCCGGGATAGTGATGATGATGATGATGATGATGATGGGCAAAAGGCAGGACGTGGTGATGATCGTGGTGGTGCGCGTGGGGCTGTGTGGGGACATGGTGGCGGTGGCGGCCGGCAGGGGAAGAATGGGACGGTGCGGGCGGCACGGACGAGGGCCGACTTGGAGGCGGAGTGCGATCAGGTCTGCTGTGCGTCCGACATGATGATGATGACTGGATGATGATGATGATGATGATGATGCTGATGATGATGATGATGATGATGACTGGATGATGATGATGATGATGATGATGATGACTGGATGATGATGATGATGACTGGATGATGATGATGATGATGATGCTGATGATGATGATGATGATGATGATGATGCTGATGATGATGATGATGACTGGATGATGCTGATGATGATGATGATGCTGATGATGATGATGATGATGCTGATGATGATGATGATGATGATGATGATGATGATGCTGATGCTGATGATGATGATGATGATGATGATGATGATGATGATGATGATGATGATGATGATGATGCTGATGATGATGATGACTGGATGCTGATGATGACTGGATGCTGATGATCGGATGATGATGATCGGATGATGGGAAGATATGCAATGGGAGGAAAGAGGTCCACGGCTTGTGTCCTTTTGACTGGGTGTGGCAGGTGTGTGTGTGTGTGCGCGCGCCGTATTCTGGCCATCCCCCCCCCACACACACACACGCACACAGGTGGAAGTTGTCATCGAACCAATCGAATCTTCCTGCCCCGCTGTCCCTGCCATCCCCACCACCACTGCGCCTCTCGCCACCGCCCCCCTGCCGCGTTCCCGCGAGCTCTACTCGCTGCTCTGGGAGCGGGACGACTCGCCCGAACTGACGGTCCAGCGCTACCGCGACCGGCTGGGGATCGACCGGTTCCGGAGTCGGGCGGAGGCGGAGGCGGAGGCCGAGGCCGAGGCACACGCCACGAGGAGGCGGCGAGCGCGCGTCGTGCGGACGCAGGTGTGTCCGAGGGATCGCATGGTGATGGTGATGGTGATGATGGTGATGATGGTGATGGTGATGGTGATGATGGTGATGATGATGGTGATGATGATTGGATGATGATGATTGATGATTGATGATGATTGATGATGATGATTGGATGATGATGATTGGATGATGATGATGATGATGATGATGATGATGATGATGATGATGATGATGATGATGATGATGATGATGATGATGATGATGATGATGATGATTGGATGATGATGATGATGATGATGATGATGATTGGATGATGATGATGATGATGATGATTGGATGATGATTGGATGATGATGATCGGATGATGATTGGATGATGATGATCGGATGATGATTGGATGATGGTGATGATGATGATGATGGCGGTGATGATGACGACGACTGGATGATGACTGGATGATGATAATAATAATAATTGGGTGGTAATGGTACGGGCCCAGGGCCACCCGGCTGCGAGCTGGGCCTGATGTTTATGTTGATGTTGATGTTGATGATGTTGATGATGATGTTGTTGATGATGATGATGATGATTGTTCGACGCTGCCCCTCCTGTCCCCTCCCGCCGCTCCCCACACCACTCCCTCTCCCATCTCCATCTGTCCAGGACCACACGGCCGCGAGCGAGCTGGGGCCCCTGACAGACGATGATCCGGCAGGGGTCTGGGGCTGGGTGGACACGGACGCTGGACTGCGGGAGTGGCGATGCAAGGGCTGGTGCCCCCAGACGGGCCTCCTGACGGGGCCCGGCCTGCACAGACCCATGCCCCCGAACGCCCTCCGGTCTGTGCCTGTGTGTCGTCAGAGGCGTGCCACCCGGGGGTCCAGGGTGCCAGCAGAAGCGATGATGATGATGATGATGATGATGATGATGATGATGATGATGATGATGGCTGGATGATGATGACTGGATGATGATGACTGGATGATGATGACTGGATGATGATGATGATGATGATGATGATGATGATGATGATGATGATGATGATGATGATGATGATGATGCTGATGACGGGATGGCGGGATGACGGGATGACGGGATGATGGCGGGGGAATATTGGATGATGCTGTTTGTGGAAAGTATTTTTACCGCCTCACACCCCGCTGCTGCGTCCCACAAATCCTCCGTGTTTCTCAACAGCACATATTCGATGCCGTTGTACGATTTCGTGGGCGACCCGGGTCTGCCTGTTGACTCCGTGCGCCCCTTCGGGCCCAACACGTGGTTGACAAAGTCCGGCGCCGGCGATGCCTACATCTGGCGCGTCTCCCCCGTGGAGGTCTGTCGAGCCGTGCTTGCTGCCCCGTGATTCTCAGCGCCACCATCATCATCAGCATCATCAGCATCATCATCATCAGCATCATCAGCATCATCATCATCCAATCATCATCATCATCATCATCATCATCATCATCATCATCATCATCATCATCATCATCATCATCATCATCATCATCATCATCATCATCATCATCATCCAATCATCATCATCATCATCATCATCATCATCATCATCCAATCATCATCATCATCATCATCCAATCATCATCATCATCCAATCATCATCATCATCATCATCATCATCATCCTGATCATCATCATCATCATCATCATCATCATCATCATCATCATCATCATCATCATCATCATCATCATCATCATCATCATCATCATCATCATCATCATCATCATCATCCAATCGTCATCATCTCAGGCAGGAGAGGCGTGGCTTGACGTTTCAAGGAAATCCGAAATCTCCAAAATAAATAGATCAAAATCACCTGTTTCTACCGCATTACCCGTGGCGGGAAGAGCACGCCGTATCATTTCCACTGGCGGGGGAAAGAAAGACCCGGATTGTCGTTGTCACCTCAATCTCTCTCCTCCCCACCCCCTCAAACTCCCCGCCCCGCCCCCATTCCCACTCTCTCGCCCCTTTTGAAAAGGCGCCGGCCATCAAGGGCTGCCCCAACTCGGCATCGGTGCTGTGCTGTCTGAAGTGCTCCTCCGGCCAGCCGACCGACTTCTGGCGCGGGATGGCCGTGGGCCCGTATGCAGTCGCCATCGGTCCGTCTCATGTTGGTATGGGTCATCATGTGTGTGTCATCCTGTGTGTCATCATGCGTGTGCCATCGTGTGTGTGCCATCGTGTGTGTGTCATCATGTGTGTGTCATCCTGTGTGTCATCATGTACGTGTCATCATGCGTGTGCCATCGTGTGTGTGTCATCATGTGTGTCATCGTCATGTGCCATCACGTGCCATCATGTGCCATCATGTGCCATCATGTGCCATCGTGTGCCAGTGTGGAAGATCATCCCTTTTTTCATGGTGGTTGTTCCTGCGTCCTCGCAAATACCCAGCATCTCTCTCTGTCTCGCCATCATCATCATCATCATCATCCATCATCAGCATCATCACCCTCCAAGCATCCTCATCATCCTCATCCAGTCTTCCTCATCATCATCCAGTCATCATCATCCAGTCATCATCATCCAGTCATCATCATCATCATCATCATCATCATCATCATCATCATCATCAACATCATCATCATCATCATCATCATCATCATCATCATCATCATCATCATCATCATCATCATCATCATCATCATCATCATCATCATCATCATCATCATCATCATCATCATCATCATCATCATCATCATCATCATCCAATCATCATCACCCCACGGCCCCGTGCCCCTTGCGCAGGAACCTTCGACGGGACTGTCCTGGTCTTCAGCCGGGACACCATCCTGAAGGATCGCCGATACCGCAGCGAGCGCTACCCCACGGAAAACATCCAGTGCCCGCGCCGGGTGCAGACAGTCAACGCCATCGACTGGGCCCTCGGGTCCGTAACCTACGTTTCGGATACTTGATTTGAAACCTTGTGTCTGTGTGGTTCGATGAGCATTCGTGTGATGCCGAGAAGCGGATGGAACTGAGCCCCATCCTGCGCTCTTTCCCGCACGACTGACTCGTCTGTGTGCCTGTCTGTCGGTGTGTTTGTGTGTTTGTGTCTGTGAATGTTGATGAGGATGAGGATGAGGATGAGGATGAGGATGAGGATGAGGATGAGGATGAGGATGAGGATGAGGATGAGGATGAGGATTGAAACATGGGACGATGTGGAAAGCCTGAAGCAGGTGGTGATGTTGGCTGAAGCAGGTGGTGATGTTGGATTAGTTGATGAGGATGAGGATGAGGATGAGGATGCTGCTGCTGCTGATGACGCTGATGATGATGCCCGGATGATGATGATGATTGGATGATGATGATGATGATGATGATGATGATGATGATGATGATGATGATGATGATGATGATGATGATGATGATGATGATGATGATGATGATGATGATGATGATGATTGGATGATGATGATGATGATGATGATGATGATGATGATGATTGATGACTGGATGATGATTGATGACTGGATGATGTTTGATGATTGGATGATGATTGGATGATGATTGGATGATGATTGGATGATGATTGGATGATGATTGGATGATTGGATGATGGTGATGGTGATGATGATGATGAACATGTTGTTGTTGATGATGATCGTTGTTGATGATGATATGTCTGTGTGTCGTTTGTGTGTCTGCCTGTCGGCTGTGCATCTTAGAGTGCGTGGGGGAACTGTGGTGATGTGCAATCAGCAAGTTGGGGCGGCACAGGATGCACACAATCCCTTGCCTGACACCCTCACTCACCGACTCTCTCTCCGCAGCAACATTCTCCTCTTTGCCACGGCCAACGGTGAGCTTGTGATGCGTCGAATGCCCGTCCCCCCGCCCTTCGTCCCGCCGTCTCCCCCCGCCCTCCCCGTGCCCATCCACACCCCCCCGCGCGCCTGCATTCCCCCGGCGGCCACCCCGCCCCCATTCCGTGGTGGCGACCTTATGCCAGACCCGTCCCTGCCCTTCCCCAACTGGGTTTTGGGTGATCCGGGCCGGTACCCATTCCCCGTGCTGGCGCCCCCGCCCGCGCTTCTCATGGGGCTGAGCAGCAGCAGCAGCAGCAACAACAACGGCAATAGCAGCTGCCGGGCTCTCGCATCATCGCCATCCGGACTCATGCGGGTGGCGGCTGGCAGCGGATGGCGGCCAACCCTAGGGCTGGTGGCTGCCCTCTATGGTGCCGGTCGGTTCCTGATGCGCGGCCTCAAAGGTCCGGTCCCCCACCCCCCGACATCAGCATCAGCAAGCATCATCCAGTCATCCAGTCATCCAGTCATCCAGTCATCATCATCATCATCAGCATCAGCATCAGCATCAGCATCAGCATCAGCATCAGCATCATCATCATCAGCATCATCATCATCATCATCATCA
>JAPMOS010000076.1:97500-179797 GCA_027972325.1 Paratrimastix pyriformis
GCTGGGTCTCGGGTGGTTCAGTCAAGAAGCAGACACATCTTGCGCAACAAATTTTCAAAAGACCAAGAGCTCAACAGCGCACGCCAGCCCTGTCGTTCGCTGACCAAATCTCGCACACGGGGACCAGACAGAGCCTGACGCATCGAACCGCACACAAAGACGGACCCGGGGCAGGGGCGCTCGCGCCTGGCCGGGTTGGGGGGCCGGTGGGGACATGAGCTCGGTCAGGGGCTGATGGATGCCGGTCAGGATGAGCCGATCGGTCGCCTGTGGTATGATGATGGTGATGGTGATGATGATGATGATGGTGATGGTGACGGCGATGATGATGCTGATAAACAGCCAGCCAGCAGATAGACAGACAGACAGACAGACAGACAGATACAGACAGACAGCCAGCCAGCCAGCCAGCCAGCCAGCCAGCCAGCCAGCCAGCCAGCCAGCCAGCCAGCCAGCCAGCCAGACAGACAGACAGCCGGACAGACAGACAGACAGACAGCACGGACGATCGCCGACAGCAGACCTCACGCAGCGGGTCGAAGAGGTCGCCCAGCAGACAGACAGACAGACAGACAGCCGGACAGACAGACAGACAGACAGACAGACAGACAGACAGCCAGCCAGCCAGCCAGCCAGCCAGCCAGACAAAGAGAGACTGCACGGAACACAACAGACCTCACGCAGCGGGTCGAAGAGGTCGCCCAGCAGCAGCCCACGCCCGTAGTGGAAGCCGGTGGTCAGGAAAGACTTGATCACGTCGTAGACGCGGGGCACCATCGCCGAGAACGGGTACTTGATTGGCAACCTGCAGGGATGTGTGTGCGTATGTGTAAGGAACGAAGTAACGGGAAAATAAAACAAAAACCAGAGAGGTAGAAGAGACAGCACGAATGTCACTGCACCCGTGGGCGTGTGTGTGTGTGTGTGCCATCAACATCAACATCAACATCAACATCATCGCTGAGAACGGGTACTTGATGGGCAACCTGCAGGGATGTGTGTGTGTGTGTGTGTGTGTGCCATCAACATCAACATCAACATCATCGCTGAAAACGGGTACTTGATGGGCAACGTGCAGGGATGTGTGTGTGTGTGTGTGTGTGTGTGTGTGTGTGTGTGTGTGTGTGTGTGTGTGTGTGTGTGTGTGTGTGTGTGTGTGTGTGTGTGTGTGTGTGTGTCATCCATCATCACCACCAACAGCGTCATCCAATCATCATCATCCAGCCATCATCATCATCCAGCCATCATCATCATCCAGCAATCATCATCAACCAGTCATCATCATCATCAACCAGTCATCATCATCATCATCCAGTCATCATCATCATCATCCAGTCATCATCATCATCATCCGATCGTCATCCAATCATCCTCCGGGCCTCTCCCAATGACCCGCAGCTGAGTGAGAACTTGCCGTTTATCAAAGGGATGCGCTGTGCTCGTTCATAACTGCAGAGGCCCACGCCTCCTCGCACACAGACATGAAGTCACAGAGACGCAGACACACACAGCCACACACGGCCACACACGGCCACACACGGCCACACACATTCGTGCTGTCTCTTCTACCTCTCTGGTTTTTGTTTAATTTTCCCGTTACTTCGTTCCTTCTTCACACGACACAGCCACACACAGCCACACAGCCGAACGGACTTTGGGGGAGCCACTTGGACCGAGGGCGGGGGCGCCGGGGGCATGTTGCCGTGGACCCGCTTGGCTGCCAGCCCGATGCCGATCGAGGCCGCCAGCCCGCGCATTGTCGCCCCACCGCCCAGGGTCGGGGACCCAGGCGGGCCCGCCAGGGCGGACATGGGCACGTTGGGGAAGGGCGCGCGGGGCGGCTTGCCTGCTAGAGTGGAGGAACAAAAGGGGGCGGTTAAGTGTTGGGCAGTGGTACAATGATGATGATGACGACGACGACGATGACGATGATGATGATGATTGGATGATGATGACGATGATGATGACGATGATGATGACGATGATGATGACGATGATGATGATTGATGATTGATGATGATGATGATGATGATGATGATGATGATGATGATGATGATGATGATTGGATGATGATGATGATGATGATGATGATGATGATGATGATGATGATGATGATGATGATGATGATGATGATGATGATGATGATGATGATTGATGATGATGATGATTGATGATGATGATGATGACGACGACGACGCCAAGATGGAACAAAAACAAAATGGTGGTCTGTGCCTTCATTCGAGGGAATGAACACAGACCCGGTCCTGACACTGCTGCTGCCGCTGCAGCTGGTGCCCCGCTGGCCGCCGGTTTCCCCGGGGCGGCCCGCACGGGCGGGGCAGGCGGCGGCGGCATAACGGCGCCCTTTCGAGCTGCTGTTGATGACGGGGCAGCAGCCGCCCCCGGGGAGGTGGCCGTGGGTGGCGGGCGGCGATGGCGTGCGGGGGGTGGCGGCGGCCGCCCGGCTGAAGATGACCGAACTCCCGTCGGAGGTGGTGCGGCGCAGGGCCGTGACCGCGTCCAGGTTGTGAGGCTGTGGTTGTTGTTGATGTTGTTGTTGGGCGAAAGGGAGAGAGAGAGGGGGGGCAAAGTATGAGAGAAGGGCGATGAAGAGGAGAAGATCACGCCATCATCATCATCCAATCATCATCATCATCATCATCATCATCATCATCATCATCATCATCATCATCATCATCATCATCATCATCATCATCATCATCATCATCATCATCCCGATCATCATCCATCAACCAGACATCATCCATCCTCCTCATCCTCGTTCTCATTCTCATTCAACCTCTCCAGGCATCAGCATCCAATCATTATCAACCAATCATCATTCATCAACCTCATCGTCCAATCATCGTCCAATCATCATCCAGATCATCATCATCATCATCATCATCATCATCATCATCATCATCATCATCATCATCATCACCACCATCACCATCACCATCACCATCCAATCATCATCATCATCATCATCATCATCATCATCATCATCATCATCATCATCATCATCATCATCATCATCATCATCATCATCATCATCATCATCATCATCATCATCATCATCATCATCATCCAATCATCATCATCCAATCATCATCATCCAATCATCATCATCCAATCATCATTCAATCATCATCATCCAATCATCATCATCCAATCATCATCCAATCATCATCCAATCATCATCATCCAATCATCATCCAATCATCATCCAATCATCATCCAATCATCATCATCATCGTCATCATCGTCATCATCGTCATCACCCAGGCGACACCCCACCGCCAAGGCGGACCTTGATCAGCTTCTCGTACTGGTCGAGGGCTTCAATCAGGAGCGGTTCATAGCGCTCAACCTTCAGCGCCTATCCCCCCGAGACGCGTCCACCAGCCCGCATGACAAGCCACAGATTGAGGTGAGGATAATGGACCAGTGATCACGCGGTGCATTGACGGGACGATTGGATGATGATGATGATGATTGGATGGTGGTGGTGGTGGTGACGGTGACGGTGACGGTGATGGTGCTGGTGATGGTGGTGAGTGGATGATGATTGGATGATGATTGGATGATGATTGGATGATGATTGGACGATGCTAATGCTGCTGCTGCTGCTGCTGCTGCTGCTGCTGACATAAACGATGCCAACTCAGTATTGGAGGGTGTTAACCAAACGACCCTTTCATGATGCTTGATGATGCTATGCTGATGATGCTGATGCTGATGCTGATGCTGATGCTGATGCTGATGCTGATGATGATGATGATGATGATGATGAGGCTTGGAGGATGATGATGATGATGATGATGATGATGATGATGATGATGATGATGATGATGATGATGATGCACAAACCTCGTTGAGTTGGCCCTCGGCCAGATGTGCGAGCATCTCAATGACCCGGGGCGCCAGCGCCACCAGGCACTCTGTCAGCAGCCCCGCGTTGTACCTGCGGCCCGGGGGAAGGAGGTCGGTCGCGTGTGAGTTTGTGGTGTGTCACGCGTGGGTGTGGGGCGGCAAAACACGCAAATCGAACGTGTTGTGTGTGATGATGATGATGATGATGATGATGATGATGATGATGATGATGATGATGATGATGATGATGATGATGATGATGATGATGATGATGATGATTGGATGATGATCATGTTGAGATGATGATGATGATGATGATGATGATGATGATGATGATGATGATGATGATGATGTGTTCTGCTGCTGTGTGTTGTGCTGCTGTGGAGTGCTGCTGATGCTGAGTGTAGTGCTGCTGTGTGCGCGGGTCGGGTGCGCAAATAACTGTGAGGTGGAGATTCAAGTGATCATGAGCTTATCACTCCTTCAGGCGGATGAGCAAGAAGGCCATCAGTGAGCAGACCCATACCGGGTGGCGGTGGCCGCGTATACCAGCAGGAAATCCTTGACCTGGTTGATGCGGGGCGGGGCCTCGGGCTGGTAGGGCTTGGTGCACATCTGCTCGAGAAGGTCCTTGATCTTGACCACGGACAGGTTCCAGAGGGACTCCACCTGTGGTTGGGGTGTGTGAGTGTGGTGGTGTTGGTGGTGATGATGATGATGATGATGATGATGATGATGATGGTGATGATGATGATGATGATGATGGTGATGATGATGATGATGATGATGATGGTGATGATGATGAGGATGATGAGGATGATGAAGATGATGCTGATGCTGATGATGATGCTGATGCTGATGCTGATGATTCGGGAAGAGAATGATGAGAATGATGACCGGATGAGGATGATGACTGGTCACATCACGACAGTAATGATGATGATGCTGATGATGATGATGATGCTGATGATGATGATGATGATGATGATCATGATCATGATGCTTGGGATCGAAGGACGATGAGGATGATGGTCATTAGGCCCAGGGCCCCCATCGGAACGTGTAACGCGCGACGCGAAGGCGGGAGTAAAGTTTCTCTTCGCCTGCGTCCTAGCAAAAACACAGCATGTCTCTCTCTCTGATGATGATGATGGATGATGGTCGCCGATGCCGCAGGTCCAACCAGACAACAGAAAACGACACAGAGACACAGACACAGACACAGACACACAGACACACAGACACACACAGACACACCCAGACACACACAGACACACACACGGACCTCGGAGGACTGCATGAGGGCGGGGAGCCCCTTGAAGATGGCATCCTCGACAATGAAGTAACCGAGCAGCTGTGACATGTACCGCGCGTAGAACTCGTGGAAGGGCTGGTTGCGGAAGGCGTTGGACGGGTCCAGATCCAGGTCGACTTGCAGCTGTGCAGGCAGGATGAGAGGATGTGATGATGATGATGATGATGATGATGATGATGATGATGATGATGATGATGATGATGATGATGATGATGATGATGATGATGATGATGATGATCTGATGGTGATGATGAAGATTTAGCCGGTGCTTTGGGGTTGATCAGCACGCACCTTGCGGTTCTCGTTGTAGTACTTGCAGAACTCCTCAGTCCGGCCAATGTGCTCGGCGATGGCCATGCACTGAAAGACCGGGGTCAGATCCACCTTGAGCTGCTCGAACAGGCTCACCGCTGCCACCCCCACGGTCAAGCAGTGGAGATGATGATGATGATGATGATGATGATGATGATGATGATGATGATGATGATGATGATGATGATGATGATGGTGGTGGTGGTGGTGGTGGTGGTGTTGGTGTTGGTGGTGATGATGCTGATGATGCTGATGCTGATGCTGATGATTGAATTGACGCGTAAACACACCCGCTGCATCCCCCCAACACAGACGCTCGCCATCGGCCCCATCGCCGCCCGCCGCCTGCCCTGCCAGGTCGCCCTCCGTCCCGCCCAGGCTGCCGCCCCGCCGCCCCACCCGCTCATCCCCACCGCTCCTGCCACCACCAGTCACCCGACCGCCCGCCCGCCCACCTCCGCTCGTTGCAGCGTCGTCAGGGCGCCCGAGGAGGGCGTCGCGCATCGACTGGCCCGTGGCGGGCCGGGTGGTGGAGCGGGTGGCGGTGGGCGGAAGGTCGCCCGGGGGGGCGAGGGTGCGACGAGAGGGGGCGGTGGGGGCGGCACCGGTTGAGGTGGAGGAGGAGGAGGAGGAGGAGGACGGGAGGCCCGATGGAGACAGCGTGGCCAGGAGGGTCGGTGACTGGGGGGGTGGTGTGTGGATGTGGAGAGACAGAAGGAAAGCAGTGTGGTGATGTGTGTGAAGTGTGGTGATGTCTGTCGAGTAAAGAAGGAACGAAGTAACGGGAAAACAAAATCCACGGGACGGGGGACGGGGGACGGGGGACGGGGACGGGGACGGGGACGGGGACGGGGACGGGGACGGGGACGGGGGGACGGGGGGACGGGGACGGGGACGGGGGGGACGGGGACGGGGGACGGGGGGACGGGGGACGGGGACGGGGACGGGGACGGGGACGGGGACGGGGACGGGGACGGGGACGGGGACGGGGACGGGGACGGGGACGGGGACGGGGGGACGGGGGACGGGGGGACGGGGGACGGGGGGACGGGGAACGGGACAAGGGTTCGTGTCATACGGACCAGGGGCAGGCCAAGCTGGCTTGCCACGGTTCGCATGGCCGCCTTGCCCAGTTCCGCGCTGACTTTCCGAATGCTGCGCGCCGGGGGTAAGCGAGACCGCCAGCCGGGGGAGTGGAGGGAGGAGGGGGGATAGTGTGAGCATGGGGGGGGGGGGGGGGGTGGAGGGCGGGGTGGGTGGGATAATGGGGGTGGAGCGGGGGATGGGGAGGCAGACAGGCCTCTCCATCCACGAGTTCATGGTGACGGTCGTGGCGCAGTGCCAAAAGCCGGCCTTCAGTTCGGGAATGTCGCTTTCTGGGGTGGGTAGGCGGGGTGATGATGACCGAATGTGGTCGACGTAACCCACGGACCGATCTGCCGTGCGAACGAGAACGAGCGCAGCGGGCGCAGGTGGGCCGTCAGCATCCGATCGAGGAGCTTCAGTGCCTCGAGGTAACGTCCTTGTTTGACATTGTTTTGGATGTTCCCGTACAACTGCAGAATAAACATGCATTCCTGCTGGCGGGTAATGGTTTTGTCAATGTTCTCAAGAATCCGTCGCTTGCGCAGCAATTCCTCCTCCTACAGACAGAATACAACGGAAACGATCAAAATGAGGCGGAAAGGGCAACGACTTTGGATAGGAGCTGCGCGCCGGTTCGGTGCATCTCTTCATTGAGTGTGGTTACCGTCTCGCGAAGCTTCCCGATTTCCTCGCGCACGGTCAGCATCTCATCGACGGCCGATACAAAGTCCTGTCGGAAAGGATGTGAAGTGCGAGAACAAAACCCGGACGGTACCTGATAATGATCGCCGCAAAGAAACTTGATCTCTTCATCTTTGCTGGCAATTTCGGTGAGGAGACCCTTTTCATAATTTTCCTGTTTCCCGCGTTCAAATGCAGAAACAGCCTTAAAAATGTCGACTTCAGGGGTCTTGTTTGGCAAGGCCATTCACAAGCCCCAGCGAAGCGCGAAGAAGGGAGAACGAGTTAGTGAGAATTACCTTTTGGTTCTTACCGTTGTTTCACCGGCATGTCTCGGCTCAGAGGTTTGTCTATACACCCTCTGTCTCGGCTCCCGCTCCGCTTGAACGTGATGTGATGGGCATGTGGAGAATTGATGTTGCGCAGCGAGTGAATCCCATTCCCCAGCCCCCAAAAGAGTCGCGGCGATGACCGAAACGAATATATAAATTGAAGAGTCGTATCAAAACTTCGTGCGAAGCCGGAGTGTGGAGGATGGCCGACGGAGAGAGAAAACGCATGCTTCGACATCAGCGAAGCGGGTGATGGAAAGAACAAAAATAAATTAAATAAAATCAAACCCAAGAGAAATCCACGTGTTTTTGTTTTGTGGCAAGCAGCATCCCATCAAGGACGGGTCCCAACAGCCCCACCTGCCGACTGGGTGGATGGTGCCTCGGTTGGAGCCGCTGTTCCGTCCTGCTCTTCGTCGGCAACCTGCTCGGTGGTCCCGAAGAAGTGCACATGACCCACAAGCTCATGGGCCCCGGGGGCAGGGTCGCACACGATCGAGTGCAAATAGTGGATCGAACCCACGGGGCGGTAGGGCATCCGCATGGCGAAGTGGGTCACCTCGGGTGGGTAGACCTGGCCATACACCAGGCAGTCCGGGAGCCCGGCATTGGCCAGCGGCACCGCGAACTGGGTGTGAATGACCCGGTTATGGGCCATCCGCAACTGGGAGACCGCTGGGGGCTGCTTCGAATCTGGCGCGGTCGGTTGGAAAACCTCGTCTGGGGCCAGTGGGGCCAGAGCGGCTCCAACCCAGGCCGGAGCCGACCCGTTGGCCGCCAGGGCACGCAGCCGGTCCGTGGCCCAGCGGGCGAATTGGGTGCAACGGGAGAGGCCGACCGGGTCCAGCGGGAGGTCGGTGACGCGCGCGTAGAAGGGGTCGAGGTCCGAGCAGGGAAGCTGCCGTGCGTGCGTGTGTGTGTGTGGGGGGGGGGGGGGGGGGTGAGAGCAGGAAGAGGAACTGATGATGCACGGGGGTCGAAGTCCGAGTCGGGAAACTGCCGGGCTGTGGTGGTGTGTGTATGCGTCCACATCCAGCCAGCACAGCCAGACGGGCCCGGACCCACAGAGGGGCTTGGGCTCAAGAATATCCAAGAAGACAGAGACAGATCGATCGAACAAAGACAGATCGACAGAGAAGATCCGAGATTGACAGCACAGCCAGACGGGGACCCGGATCCGGCTCAAGAATATCCAAGAAGACAGAGCCAGATAGAGACAGAGAAGATCCGAGATTGACAGCACAGACGGATCCCAGAGGGCTCGAGAATAACCAGGACGTGCTGCCAGCGCAGCATCGCGCAGTTTCCAGCCGCCAGCACAGCCAGACAGACCCTGATTCCAGAGGGCTTGGGCTCGAGAATATCCAGGACGTGCTGCCAGGTGCGGCTGACACACGTGCTGGCCAGCTCGGCAGGGCTGCCGAGGCCCTTGAGAAAAGAGCCCGGGTTGTGGGGCACTGGGACATAGTACCCGTTGTAGGGCCGGAACCGGATGGGGAAGATGTCGTGACGGGCCCAGGGGGGTCGATAGCCGCCGAAGTAGAAGGAGTAGTGCAGAGCACGGGTGTTGTTCTCGATGGCCACGAGGTCTGGATGGTGGTGGTGATGATGATTGGATGATTGGATGATGATGATGATGATGATGATGATGATGATGATGATGATGATGATGATGATGATGATGATGATGATGATGATGATGATGATGATGATGATGATGATGATGATGATGATGATGATTGGATGATTGGATGATGATGATCAGGATGATGATGATGATGATTGGATGATGATGATGATGATGACGACGACGACGACTGTATGATGATGACGCTGCCTTGGATGATGATTTGGATGAAGATTGTGATGATGATGATGATAATGCTGATCATTGGATGAGGAGAAGGAGGAGGAGGAGGAGGAGGAGGAGGAGGAGGAGGCAATCGGACCTTCAACCAGCAGCATCCGAGCGGTGCCGGGTTTGTTGACGTAACTCACAAGAGGAAAGCCATCTGCACAGAATCCAACCCCGAAGATGAGCCTGCGTTCGGGAAGTACTCAAGCCGCACAAGTGGACAACACAGCACAACAACCATCAAGCAACACCCCACCAACAACAGCCATCAGCAACAACACGACCAACAACAACAACAGCTGCAAGACCCACACAGACCCAAATAAGGGCTGGAGAAGTTGCCGGCAGGCAGCCGCGCCCTGCCGGGCACGGAGATTCGCAACTGGTAGAAGCTCTGGAAGAGCAGCTCAAGGCCGGGCAGCCGGGCGCGCAGCTCCGGGAGGTGCTCCCGGAGCCGGGCGAAGGCCGCATGCAGAAAGAGAAAGTCGATGTCGTCATCCCAGGGGATGTTGCCGTGGTGCCGCTGGGTGCCCAGCAGCTGCGCGGGGCGTGTGTGCGTGCGTGGGCGTGGAGCAAAGGGACTGATCAATCGGACAGGAAAGGGGAGCGAATGACGCACGGTTGAGCGAACTTGGGAGGCCGATGGGGAACAAGAATCAAGAATGCAGGGGGGGACACGAAGCATCCGACAGGTCAGCAGACCGTCCCGCCAATGGTGAGCACGGGGACCCCAACTTGGCGCATGAAAGTGGCCACACGGAAGGCCATTTCATCAGTCATCCACCACTCCGAGGCGCCCAGCGGGGCCATGAAGGTTCGCACGGCAACCTCCGAGGCGCCCCGAACGGCCGCGCACGAACCTGTTGGTGCAATGATGAATGGATGTGATGTGGTGTGATGATGATGGTGATGATGATGATGTGGTGATGGATGATGATGATGATGATGATGATGATGATGATGATGATGATGATGATGATGCCTGGGTGATGATGATGATTGGATGATGATTGGATGATGATTGGATGATGATGATGATGATGATGATGATGATGATGATGATGATGATGATGACTGGATGATGATGATGATGATGATAATGATGATGATGAACTGGATGATGATGATGATGATTGGATGATGATTGGATGATGATTGGATGATGATGATGATGATGATGATGATGATGACGACGACGACGACGACGACGACGCTGATGCTGATGCTGATGCTGATGCTGATGATGATGGTAGCGCCTGCCCAGACCTGTTCGGCCAACTTGAGGGTCCGGCCCACGTACAAGTCCTCGAGCTCCCCGGGGTACAGCGGCACCCGCCCGTAGCGGAAGAGCCGCTTCCACCCCGTGGGGGAGTCGTCTGGCAAATCCAGGCTGGGATGCTGCCGGGGAGGAGGAGGGGAGGATCGCGGGACAGAACGATGAGCCGTTTCCACTCCCTGGGGGATTTCTGGCAAATCCATGGCGATGCTGAGCTGCAGGCCTCGATAACAGCAGCCAGAGAAGAGCCAGGAAGGCTCGGACACAGTCGACAGACGGACCGCTTTCCCGGCGCACTCGTCCTCGTTACAGGCCAGCCTGGTGGCCCCCGGTCGGCACACGAGCAACGAGGCGGGCAGGCCGCCCACCGTCATCCGACAGCAGGGCGCCGGACACATGGCCGTTGGGAAATGCCGGAATGACACCGGGGGATGGGAAGCCGATGGGACGAGGACCCCACCCGTGTCCAGGATCCCCGTCGAGGAATTTTCCGCCAAACGGGCGGCGAAACCCGCATTGAGCCGCAGCCAGGACTGTGGATCGACCCCCGGGGGCAGGTAGATGAGCGCCGGAACGGTGCGGGAACTGTCGGGGTCGGGGACCCCCTGGGTGATGGGGTCATGGTCAAAGGGAGCAAACATGGCGTCCACCTTGGTGAGAGCCTCCCGGTGGGTCTTTTCCTGTTTGACCTGGTCGGCATGACATCGGGCCCGCATGCCTGCGGCGGCATCACGTGCCTCGATCATGGAGCTGTTGAGATGAGATTCACATTGCGCGAAGAGAGACTTCCAACGATCCAATTGTTCGTTCAGTTGGTTCCGGTCGGAAACATCCCCGGCAGGAGCAGCAGGAGCAGCAGGGGCATGCTGATGAGATTGGAGTTTGAGCGCTTCGGTGGCTTGAATCAAGAGAGCACATGACGCCAACAAAGAAGATGGGGGAAAAAACAGACCTTGACTAATGCTGTACACTCCACAAGTGAGGACAACAATGCATGCAATGATGATGGGCCCTGTTCCTCGGTTGCCAAGCCTTCGTCGCCACATCGAAGAATAAGGTTCGTGACTGAAAGAAACCAAAAAGGAAACCAAAAAGGCCCGGGAGAGCGGAGCCCGAGCCAAACGCCCGACTAAATTTTGGGAACCGGAGAAGCCGACTGCCGGCGGAAAGGCGTGGGCGGCGGCTGCGCTCTCCTTGGATTCTCCTCGTATTTTGAAGAAAAAAATAGTTTGGTTCTTCCCTCATGCTCGATGATTTTTTTGGAGTTGAAGCGAGTGTTGTGATTAGTCTTTGGCAGATCCTTTTCCTTTTTGGCCCGTTGGTCTCGCGCTATCTTGACCATTGTACCCTTTTCGTTACGTCCAGGACTTCCATTCTGGAATGCATCCCACAGCCGCCCCCCCCCCCCCCCCCCCCCCCCCCCCCTGATGCGCGGCGGCACAAGAGAGAGAGTGTGTTTAACTTCAATAAAGGAAGTCGGCTCCCTCATCCTCTCGAGCTGCAAAGTCTCACAAGGATCTGCTATCATGGAGGGCCATATTTCGCACCCCAGACACGGCACCACCCTTCCCCCCCCACTCCCCACCCCCTGGGGCTCGCCCGGCGGCTGTTCCGGCCGAAGGTGGCCCAACACGAGGTCATTAATCCCAAGGCTACGGGTAACGCGCGACGGGAAGGCGGGAGCAACGTTTCACTTCGTCTGCGCCTCGCATTGAACACATCTCTCTCCATCTCCATCAAGAGAGGGAATGAATGTTAATGAAAGTCATTATCGCCGCAAAGTCACGCGCCCAGCCGCACTGGTCGCAGTCATCCTCCCTTTTACGCTCAGGATTTATTCCGGAATGTCTGTTCGACCCTCTTGGTCAGGTGCACTATTTCTGACCTGCCAGGAATGGTTTTAGTTCGCCTCCCACGAGGCTGCGCGAACACGAGACTGGTCACGACGACCCAATGGAAAGGGATTCTCTGGACAAGTTTGGCCGCCATAGCCGCTTTTTTTCTTCTTTTTCAAATTTTGAGAGGTCTCCGCCCGTTGGTCCACGTTCATCTCCGAACCATCTCTGTAGTTTCAAATGCTATTTCTGAACAATCCCGATCTGTTCACTTCAAAATTGACGCGAGAGCCAGGGAAATTGCATATCTTGAGGCGAAACTGGTCAGAGATGCGCAGGATCGTCTTTTTCTCCTTCGAGAGAAGGCCCGCATCATCGAGGAGCTCAACGTGGATGTGGAAGAGTTACTGGTGCTGCGCGCTAACGAATCCCGACAACTTCAAGAACGATCTGCGGAATTCGAGGCCCTTCAGGCATCGATCTCTGCCACCCGAATGCAGATCCACGAGCTCTCAGGAGCCGGCGGCGGGACTGCCGAAACGGAAGCCCAGCTGCGGAAGAGCATCGAGGGCACCAAGAAGCAGATCACGGATGAAAATCTGAAGAACAAGAACGCGATTGCCGGGCTGCAGGCCCAGAGCACCAGCGCGGATGACGAGAAGGCGCGGCTCTTGCGAAATGTCTCTGCCACCAAGGCTCAGTTAGACCAGGCCCTGGGCCCACTCAACGACAAGTACCACAAGCTGGAAACGAGCGAGGCCGTGGTCAGTGTGGAGCGAACCTTTGCCACATACGACGAGGATCCAATCACGGATGGCATGCCCGACCTTGCCGCCACCCTGGTTGTTCCGGCTCTGCTGTATCTGCCCGGGGGTACCACCACCCTTGAGGAGTGCGACTGGCTGAGTTTGAATCCGGGGTTCGCCCTGGGTTATGATGACGCCGACAAATCTCCCCTGAATGCAGTCTTTCGCAGCGGGGGGATAGCCATCACCGCCCAGATGTCCCCCTTCGCCCTCCGGTACTTCCCAATCGACATGTGTTCGGCTCCCTGCTGCGAGATTCATGTGCCGGGGGATTATCCACCCTTTCTGGTGTGCCGAAGCCCCCCTGAGGCAGGATCGGCTCCCGGGTGTGATTTGGCCGGGTGCAACGGGATCCCGGTCTGGCCTGCCTCATGTCTCATTCCCCCCCCCCCTCCCCAGGCAGCAGCATCTGGGTGCAGTGCACACTGACAGGCAAACATTCGTTCATGCATCTCATCTCACGGGTGCCTCGTTGACTCACTTTGAGACTCATGAATCTCTCTCTCCCCCCTCTGATGGCGGCGGCGGCGGTGATGATGATGCTGCTGATGATGATGATGATGATGATGATGATTGGATGATGATGATGATGACGACGACGACAACGTGCCCGTCTTTTGTTCATCATCGTCTCGGCACCCAGCACCCGGCCATCCGCCTGACTGCCGACATCCCCACCGGTTGGAGGCGCATGTTCCACTTCGGATCTGCCGTCTGTTCGGGCCCCCCACCCCCCGCACGCCACCACTTTCCCACCCATCTCACGCCTCCTGGTGTGACCATCAGGCACCTTTCCCCTCGCCACCCCCTCACCCGACCCCGGATATCGGATATGAATGCTTTGCATCACTTGCATATGCATTGTCTCTGTGTTTGAGTGCGATGGTTATGACGAGTTCATGATCATCATTTTGTGACTCGTGTTCGCCACCCGGCCACCCCCCCAAGTTATCGCTCAGCTGTGGTGTCATTTGAGACCCTTCCTGTCCGATTGATCAGTCCCCATGCTACACACGCACACGCACACACATCACACCCCAGCTGCACCCACGGGAACTGGAGGCCCTCTTTGCCGCGCGCACCCTCAAACTGGCCGAGGACGCGCTCGTCCGGGCCTGGGCCCGTCCCATGTCCCAGATTGGCACTCGGACTTTCATGCCTGATGTTGATCCGGGGACACGCTGGCTGGCCGAGGAGACAACCTCACGGGCGGCAACATTCCTGCGGCTCCGTGGGCTTCCCATGTTCGCCACCTCGGGTGCGGTCCGTCCCCGCCCACATCAGCAGCAGCAGCAGCAGCAGCAGCAGCATCGTCAGCATCGTCAGCATCGTCAGCATCGTCAGCATCGTCAGCATCGTCAGCATCGTCAGCATCATCATCATCATCATCATCATCATCCACCTCGGGTGCGGTCCGTCCCCACGCACGTCGTCCAATCATCAGCATCACCATCATCAGCATCACCATCATCAGCATCATCATCATCATCATCATCATCATCATCATCATCATCCAAGCAGCAGCAGCAGCATCACCACGATCAGTCCCTTTGCTCCACACACACCATCACCACCATCCTCCAATCGGCATCAGCATCACCAGCATCATCAGCATCGGCATCATCACCAGCATCATCAGCAGCATCGCCATTATTATGCAAAACACATTATCAGCATCTGCATCAACCTCCACGCACACCCTCACACACACCGCACCTGCCAAACGCACACCCGCGCGCTCTCACGCACGCACACGCACAGCTTCTGGGCAGCCAGCGGCACCACGGTAACATTCCCTGGGACGATGACACCGACGTAATGCTCCCCCGGCCCGTTGTGCCCGTGCTCATGCCGGAGATGAGCAAGTTTACGGCCGCCCTGCCCGGTCTTGCCTTCGTCTTTCCCCCGAAGGATAAGTTCCTGTATCGGATCTGCATCCAGGGCCGGCCCAAGTTGGCTGGTCATGACTTCTCGAGCCCGTTCACAGGTCCGTGGTGCGTGTCTTGTTCCGCGCTACTTGCCCCGTGGGATGTATGATCATCATCCGGGCAGCATCAGCATCAGCATCCGGTCATCATCCAATCATCTCCAATCATCATCCAGTCATCATCATCATCCAGTCATCCTCGTCATCATCATCCGGTCATCATCATCCAGTCATCATCGTCCAATCATCATCATCATCGTCCAATCATCATCATCATCATCATCATCATCATCATCATCATCATCATCATCACCATCATCATCATCATCATCACCACCACCATCACCATCATCATCATCATCATCATCACCACCACCATCACCACCACCACCACCCAATTATCATCATCATCATCATCATTGGCATGGTGATAACGATGGTGATGGTGATGTTGATGATCTTGATGATGGTTTGATGTTGATGACTGGATGATGCCTGGATGAGGATGGATGACTTGATGATACTGGGTCATGTCTGGGTGTCTGCCTTACACCGCAGTCCCTCCCTCTTTCCGTTCGACATATACACAGATGTCTTCCCGTTCTTCGCGTACTACGACAACGCGACGGCACCGGACAAGCGGACGTGGGTTGAAAGTCTGCTGCTTCCCTCCTGACCATTGATGTTGATGATGATGATGATGATGACTATGATGATGATGGTGTTGATGTTGATGTTGATGCTGATGGTGATGTTGATGATGACTATGACTATGATGGTGGTGATGATGATGTTGATGTTGATGTTGATGATGACTATGACAATGACTATGATGGTGATCCGACGCATCTGTGTCGAAAGCGCGCCAGCCGGGCAGACGGCATCTCGACGCAACGCACACTTTCTCGCTTTCGCACACAGATTTCCAGACGATGCTGACTGACGTCTTGCCACCCACCTGCCGCCACACACACGCACACACTTTCTCACTTTCACACACAGATTTCCAGACGATGCTGACTGACGTCTTGCCACCCACCTGCCCCCACACACACGCACACACTTTCTCACTTTCACACGCAGATTTCCAGACGATGCTGACCGATGCCCGCCCGTTGAACTACACGTACCACTTCGGGACCTACTCGCGCCCTTACTCGCGCTCCGACCTCTTCCCCGTTCGCTTTGTCCCGTACAATTCGTATTTCCTGCCTGTCCCCAACAACATCGCCTCCTTCCTGCGCAATCTGGGCGAGGGCTACTTGACGACATGCATCAGTCGCACGTGGAACCATGTTTTGGATCAACTGGAACCCTTGCCGGCCGGCCTCAGGCGCCCTTGCGCTGAGCTGGACGATTTCTACCCGCGGGTTCAATCCCGGCCGGCCCCAGATTTGGAAGACCAGCAAAGGGTCCCGGAATTTGTCCGATTGGCGGTCAAGGTCAGCAGTCTGGCGGGGATGAGGGTGATTGGATGATTGGATGATGATGGTCTGGATGGCGGTGATTTGATGATTTGATGCGGATGATGTTGATGTTCGATGTTGATGATTGGATGCTCACTGAATGCTGACTGAATGATGATTGAATGACGATGATGATGATGCACAAAATACTCACAATCATGTCCCCGGGCACGTCTCATTCCACACATACATACAAACACCACCACAGATTCTCCGCGCCCTTCAAGCGACCGACCAGGCCCCTCAATGGGTTGGCCGTTTTTTCCCCGCCTCCAACATGCCGCCAATAACTGCTGGCAATTTCACGGTCCGCTGAGGTGGGAAATCATCGTCATCATCATCGTCATCATCATCCAGTCATCCAATCATCATCCAGTCATCATCCAGTCATCATCCAGTCATCATCCAGTCATCATCATCCAGTCACCATCCAGTCATCATCCAGTCATCATCCAGTCATCATCCAGTCACCATCATCATCGTCGTCATCATCATCCAGTCATCATCATCATCATCATCATCATCATCCGATCATCATCCGATCATCATCCAATCATCCAGTCATCATCATCATCATCATCATCATCATCATCATCATCATCCAATCATCAAAGACGGGGAACGGGCATGGCCGCGTCCTGATGACCCATCCCCCACTTCCCCCGCAGATTGAGGACCTGTCCATGTCCCGCAGCCGGCTGGTCCACACCCAGTACCGCATTGATCTTCTCAACACGGGCACCCTGCCGAACTGCCTTCTCTACGGCCAGCTGCTCCCCGCCAGTCTGACCCGCCACGCCCTCCGAAGGCCCTTTCAGTCCGCAGTCCCCGAGACACTGTACCTGCACTCGGTCGTGTGTGACCCGGAGCCAGGCGAGGTGACCTTGTTCACACATATGCACTTCTTCGGGGTGCCCATGGCCAGAAAGGGCCGAATTTCACAGCCCGCGGCCGGCGTCAGATGAGCGGTGATGGTGGTTCACATTCAGAAATCCCCCCTCCCTCCCTCCCCCCCCCGTCTGTCTGATGCCGTTTTTACTGTAACCCGCGTCGCCTGGATGCAACCGCGACCGGTACCCCTCTGTCCAACCCCCTTTTAGAGCCGGATGATCCACCTCCTCCTCCTCCTCCTCCTCCTCCTCCTCCTCCTCCTCCTCCTCCTCCTCCTCCTCCCATACACACACCAAGGCAAGGCTGATTGCACCCGCCGTCTCTGCAACGCAGTGTGGCCCCCTGTCTTGCTGCTGTTTGCCCATCCGTTCCGCCGGGGTTTTGCACAGTTTTATATTCTTCGACCCTGTTAGAAGCCTTGTTCCACTCTTCGCGGGGACCCTTCTTGGCCTTCGCGCCGTGTCGCCCTGCTGCCGCCTCGGGTTTTTTCGCGAACCGGGTGACCACTTAAGGAGTCGGCCGTCAGTGGTGTGTGCTTGTGCCGCGTTGCTTTGGAAGATTGCGTTCCAGACCGTTGAATGACACCGGGGAGGAGGAGGTGGGGATGTACAGACACAAATATAAAGCATTGGCCCGTGGCTGAGCAGGCCGGGAGGATTATATAATTGTACAGGATGATGATGATGATGATAATGATGATGATTGGATGGTGACGGATGATGATTGGATGATGATGATTGGCTGATGATGATTGGTGATGATGGTTGAAGACGCTCCGAAAAACGCTCCTGTGTTCGTTCGACCGAAGGCATAAAAAGCTCATCTTCCTCCGCAGCGGCGTCCCACAACAGCGCAGCTTGTCAAATGTCACGACGAAGAAGACAAAGAGGAAGAAGACGAAGAAGGAGGAGAAGACGAAGAGGAAAAAGACGACGAAGAAGACGAAGAAGAAGAAGACGAAGAAGACGAAGAAAGACGAAGAAGAAGAAGAAAGACGAAGAAGACGAAGAAGAAGAAGACGAAGATGACGAAGAAGACGAAGAAGAGATTTCTCTTCACACGGGCGGCACCGCGGCCGCAGCAGGGGCGGCACCAACAGGTACCGCTGCTGCTGCTGCTGCTGCCTTGCGCTCCTGGGAGACGTTGATGTACCGCTGGAGGGCCGTAGCGATAGCCAGGAAGAGCCCGCAGAGAAGCAGCATGGATCGGGTGGACAGGACGAAGGTCAGCCCCATGGTGCCCATCACCATGGCATTCAGGGGGACTCGGAACAGGTTGAGCACGGTGGCCCTGGGGGGAGACGTGGGCAAAGGATGCCAAAAAGAGGATGATTGGTGGCGCGTTGGGCGGAAACCCGCACGGGGTTCGATGGCGGGAAGGTGGTGATGCGGATGATTGGATGGATGCTGATGCTGATGCGCTTGGGTGATGCTGATGATGATGCTCGGATTAGATGATTACTGGATGATGACTGGATGATGACTGGATGATGACTGGATGATGACTGGATGATGACTGGATGATGACTGGATGATGACTGGATGATGACTGGATGATGACTGAATGATGATGATGATGATGATGATGATGATGATGATGATGATGATGATGATGATGATGATGATGATGATGATGATGATGATGATGATGATTGGATGAAGACTGGATGATGATCGGATGATGACTGGGACGATCGGGATGATGATGATCGGGATGATGATGATCGGGATGATGATGATCGGGATGATGATGATCGGGATGATGATGATCGGGATGATGATGATCGGGATGATGATGATCGGGATGATGATGATCGGGATGATGAGCGCAGGCGAGCCATCAACAGGCACCCACACACAGACCTCACCTGCTCGGGGACGATCCGCGACCGAATGGTGCCTGCCGTGGGCCAGAAACTGCCCACACAGCCCTCGAAAACGCAGAAGCACAGGAAGACGATCTCGCCCGCGCCCAGCAGCAAGGCCGAGCCGGTCAGGGATACCGCACCTAGGAGGCGTCAGGCCACAACAGGGAGTAGATGTGAGGCAACGCCGAACGGGGGCAGCAGAATGATCATTGGCCAAGGAGGCGGGAGCCGCGCACCGCATGAGAACGGCAGCAGTCAGACATGCCATGATGATGCCATGATGATGATGATGATTGGACGATGACGATGATGATGATGCCATGATGATGCCATGATGATGATGATGGTGATGATGACCGGATGATGATGATGGTGAAGATGATGATGGTGAAGATGATGATGGTGAAGATGATGATGGTGAAGATGATGATGATGATGATGATGATGATGATGATGATGATGATTGGATGACGGACGATGATGATAGTGATGATAGTGATGATAGTGATGATAGTGATGATGATCCAATCATCCAATCATCATCATCATCAACATCATCATCAAGTGGTCGAAGATCTCTGTGGTGTGATTTTTTTAAGATAATATCATATATTCTGTTGCGAAATTTTCGGATCATTTCAGTCTGACATATGGACACGGAGGCACGACACCCGCACGGACCTGCCGCGAACAGGGCCAGGGCAAACCGCTCGACGGTCATCCATCACACAGGCACACACACAAACACACGGGGGGCACGGACCGGCCGCGAACAGGGCCAGGGCAAACCGCTCGACGGTCATCCACTGCGAGGCGGCCACGATCGAGAAGGTCGACCCGCCCACCATCACGGCCGCCATGTACGCCGCAAAGATCAGCCCGAAGGGCAGCGGTTCGTGGTTGGGGGCCAGGGCGGGCGTCCAGCAGTAGACGAAGGTGTACATGGTGCCTTCAAACAGGGCCATGACCAGGCCCAGGGCGGCGATCGAGGGGTCGGCACGGAAGAGGGCCAGAGCGCCGGAGAACCCGCCGGACGAGGCGGCAGCGGCCGAGGCGGCAGATTCGTTGGTCGTCACGACGGGGGTCTTGGACTGGGTGGGGGGCCCGTGTGCGTGTGTGTGGGGGGGAGGGGGGGGAGGGGGGGGGGGAGGGAGGGAGGGAGGAGGGAGGGTCAAGAAGGAAGTAACAACGGGAAAACAAAAAGCAGAGAGGTAGAAGAGACAGCACGAATGCCACTGCCCCGTGGGCGAAGGAATCCCTGTGGAGGCGTTTGATTGTGTGTGGAGTAAAGGGACTGATCAATCGGCATTTGATTGTGTGTGTGTGTGTGTGTGTGTGGGGAGTTTGAATCTGTCGACCGGGGCGACGCGGGAAGAGGGCAGTGTCAGCACGGACCTCACCGTAGTTCTCAGCTGGCGGCGAAGCACATCAATCGACGCGAAGGGGGAGGGAAGGGGGAGGGAGGGAGGGAGGGAGGGAGGGAGGGGGAGGGGAGTGTATGTGAAATTGATGTTTCATTCACTTCCAGCCGCACGGACAGCCGCCCTCCGATTCCTTCCCCCCCCCCCCCCACACACACACACACACACAGCTGTCCACCCAACACAGGAGTAAGGGCACAAAACAGACTCCATGTGAGGAAGATGACGACCCCACAGGCAGCATGCAGCAAGGCCGAGGCATAGAAGGGGGCCTGGGGGCCCCACTGGTCGGCCAGGAAAGAGGCGACCACGCCGGCGGCAATAGCCACAATGCCGTTGCCCAGAGAGGCATCGCCAAAGGTGTTCTGCAGCCACGAGTCCGGATACCCGGCTTTCTTGTGCGCGCACACCATCCAAGCCTAGTGGATCACCCCCCGGGGGGCGAACCACAAAAAAAAAAAACACGAACAAATATGTCGGAAAGGGTGATGAGATCGTGACGAGTGCGCGGGGATAGCGGACCTCAAAAGCCGAATACATCAGTGATGTGCCGATGCCGCCGCAGACACGACCCAGGAGGAGCATCCAGAAGTTGCCCGTGCACAGAAAAACCGAGGATCCAATGTAGAACAGGCAGCAGGCAAGCGAGTTCCGCTTCCGACCGTATTTGTCACCAAGAGAGCCCACGATCTACGCATGGATTGAGATCGGAGGGGACGGAGAAATGGGCCAGACTGTGCCAAAAATGAGGGCAGAAGAAAACCCGCAAAGATAAAAGGCGCTGATTTGAGAAGAGGTGAACCCAAAGGATGCATAAACAGCGTAAAGGTAGGGCCCTTGGAACCAATCACCAGTCACCTGTGGGAGGCGGAGAAATTGGCGCAAATTCAACGAAGCACGGACCACAAGAAGATAGGCAACGAGGTAGATCCACTTGAATTTCAGGTATTGTTGATATTGCTGGGCATCACCGCCAGCAGTTTGAGCATTCTCAAAAAACTTTTGCGAGGAAATTCGCTGTTTCTTGTAGTAAAGAAACCCACAAAGAGCCACAAAAGATCCCAGGACAATCCAAATAAAATAGGACTCCATCGCGAGCCAAAAGAAAATCGACAGCCCCGCGGGAAGGAAAGCAAATCTGCCGGAATGACGACCTCACAGGCCCACTGGCCTGATTCGTCTTTTGGAGGGGAAAACCCAGAACAAGAAAATAAAAATGAAAAACTCGAAGCCCCGTGCCGACAATGTCAGTCCGGGAAGGACCCAGAACCGACAGGATAATAGGCGCGGTGGCGATTCGAAAAACTGAACAACCGCACCACGAACCGAACACAAGACTCCACGTGGCGCGATTACACGGGTTCTGGAGGGACGAGGGAAGACGTCCCATTTTTTGTGGCATTCTCCAGTCGCGTCCGACACGAGAGCGCGCCCTGGAGGATCGCCGTGCCGGCGGCCAGGAGGCAAGCGGACAAGAGAAGCAGCGCCCGGGTGGAGAGAACGAAGGTCAGCCCCATCGTCCCCATCACCATGGCATTCAAAGGCACCCGAAAGAGATTGAGCACGGTTGCCCTGCAGGGGAAAAGGCAGCACTTTGTGACGACCAACCGATCCCCCACGATGCGGACCTGACCCGGTCGGGGATGACCTTGGACCGGAGGGTTCCCGCCGTGGCGTGATACGCCCCGCACACGGCCTCAAATAGGCAGAAGAGGAGAAAGACAGAGTACGTCGAGCTCCCACAGAAGAGCCCAAACAACAGGGAAACAGTGCCTGCGCGACACGCCGCCCCATACAAATGATGACGTCGTGCAATGGGGTGGGTTGAGAACCACCGCAGACCCACAAGATACACGAGGACCGCAAACCGCTCAACGGGCATTCGCTGCGAGGCCGCCACGAGGGAAAAGGTGGCACCGCCCAGCATCACGGCCGCCATGAAGGCCGCGAAAATCAGCCCGAAGGGCAGCGGCTCGTGGTTGGGGGCCAGGGCGGGCGTCCAGAAATACACAAACGTGTACATGGTGCCTTCAAACAGGGCAAGAGCCAAGCCCAGGGCGGCAATGGAGGGCTCCGCCCGGAAGAGGGCCAGAGCACCCGAGATCCCATCGGCCGCAGGGGGTGCCGGTTCGGGTGGGGGCGGTGGCGGGGGCGGGTGGAGGGCTGGGCTGATGGCCCGCGGAAGAATGTGGGGCGAGGTTGGCGTGATATCCGTGGCGGAGGAAATTGGGGTGGTTGTGGTCTGGGGAGATGCTGGCGGCGGCGAAGGGGAGTGTGATGTTGAGGCGCCGGTGCCATAGTTTTCGTCTAATTGAAGAAAGAAAGAAAGAAAAGGATGATGATGATGATCGGGATGATGATGATGATGGATGATGATGATGATGGATGATGATTGGATGATGATGATGATGATGATGATGATGATGATGATGATGATGATGATGATTCGGGATGATGATGGATGATGATGATGATGCTGCTTGGGTGATGATGCTCGGATGACGATGCATGGATGATGTTGATGAGGACCGGGAGGATGATCTGGACGATGCGGATGCCGCGCCCGTGTCAAAAACCAAAGGAAATCGGGGGGTCTGCACCCACAGACCCCAGAGGACCCAAATAGCCGCCAGGGCGGCAAAATTGCACGCCGCGGCCGCCAGAAAGGGGGCCCTGACACCCCATCGGTCGGTCAGGACAGATGAGGCAATCCCCACGACAATCGCGACGATCCCGTTCCCGAAGGAGGCATCCCCAAAAGTAATTGCCAGCCACTCCGGGGGCAGCATGGCACGGGCGTGAGCCGAGGTGACCCAGGCCTCGAAGGACGAGTGGAACAGGGACGAGGCGATGCCCCCGCAGAGGCGACCCGTCACCAGGAGGGGGAACTCCCCCCGGCAGATGAGGACACATGAGAAAATATAAAAAATGGCCGCTAGCATGGAGTTGCGTTTTCGGCCCACCCGATCCCCCAGTGAGCCAACTGCCTATATCGGGAGAAGTGGAGGGTGCCGGATGAGCAGAAGGACGATCGTTGCAGGGGACCGTTCCAACAACCAATGCAGATGTGTATCCAAGGAGATAGAGGCAAGTGATGGAAAAAGAACTCAGTGAATCGGACACATACAGTGCATAAAGATAGGGGCCCTGGAACCAATCGCCGGCAGCCTATTCGGTGTTGGTTCCCGAAATTGCGGTGGTGATGAAGGCAGACCACCAACAGGTATCCAGCGAGATACTTCTTCTTCTGTTTGAGATAGCTTCCGTAGAGAGGGTGACACCCGTTCAGAAGAAGAGGGGTCGAACGGAGATTTGATGAAAACTTTCTGAGATAGCAGAAGGCACACAAAACGATTAACAGGGCTAAGACTCCCCAAAGTGCCGCCGGCTCTTCGAGAAGAACCATTTCCTGTTTGCCGGAGCCACGCCTAAATAAATGCGGTACAGTGGTATTCGCCCCGGTGGTGCTTTTTCTCGATTCTCCCAAGATGGTGCGAATGATGGACAGGCTCCCCATGATCCTTGGGGTGGCCGCTATTGTTGTTATCACCTTCTGCTTGACCAAGCTCTCCATGTCTCCCCAGGAGACCACCCTCAACACTCCGGCCTGCATTCCTACCGAATGCACCCCTGTCCCCTGCACGGCGACCCAGTGCACCTCGACTCCCTGCTCCCCTGTCCAGTGCACTCCGACCAGCTGCTCCCCTGTTGAGTGCCTCCCGGTTCCTTGCACCTCTGTGTCGTCATCGTCCTCCATCACTCCCCTCGTTGCTTCTGGCCACGCTTCTTTCGACCTCGGCATGCAGGCCAACGAGGATCTTCGCCACGACGTTCTTGGCCGGGATCCCATTGGCAACATCATGTGGTCAGTTTCAACTTGGATTTTGTTGTCGTGGGTTCACCAATCCCTTCGTAGGTGCCCCATGCAGCTCTATTATTACATCACCAAGTACGATGACCCCAACATTAAGACTGTTTGCGAAGTCGGCTTTGGTGCTGGTAACTTGGCGGCCTTCCTCCTTGCCTCTCGCAAGGACACCATTCTGCACTCCTTCGGTCCGACTCCGCCGCACCTTTTTTTTGCCTTCATTTTCACCATTCTTGTGGGACCAGATATTTCTTACAACCCCAAGACCATCGCTTGGTTCAAATCGAAGTGGGGCGATCGTCTGATCACTCACACCGGTGACTCCCGCAAGACTGTTCCGGAGACTTCTTCTTCTGTTCGCTGCGATATGGTCCATGTTGATGGCGAGCACTCCTATGGTCTGATGATGCGGCGAATCCCACCACATTTCTCTTTGTTGATGTTCTTAGACGCCATCTATTCGGACGCCAAGAACATGAAGCCCTTCGCCCACAAGAACTCTGTTGTTCTCTTCGACGATATGCAGGTCCGTTTTTTTTTCCCCCGCGATCTGAAAGCGCTGACACCACCCTGTTCCACAGACTGACAGCCTCTATGCTGCTTATGACAAGCTTGCCCAGGAGGGTATCATCGAGCCCCTCGAGTGCTTCGTCAGCAATGAGCTTGAGGAGCACAAGATTCCCGAGGGCAAGCGTTTCTGCCGCGCCCGGTACAAGTTCTAAACGCTGGGGCTTCTCTTTTTCCGCAACCTTCCCCTCCCTTTCCCCTGCCTTTTCCACACAGGCTCTCGGTCTTGAACGTTTTTACGCCCTTCAGTTGTTTATTTATTGGCATTTTGGGGGCGTTTTGTTATTTTTTTTGGGTTTCTTCGCCGGATATATGCGAGTGGCCAACCAATCGGTTGGGGAGAAGAGAGATCTAATGTGACCCTCCGATTTACGGCACTATTCTGCTCATTTTTGTGCGGCGGTGTTTGGACAACAGGGAGATTTTGCGAAAATTCAAATCGTTGGCACAGTTGCAAGAACCAGAGCCGTGACATCTCAGCCAGCAACCTCTTTTGACCGGTCCCCTGCGGGCCGATCCCCACAACAAGAGGCTCCAATGATGGGTGGTCGAGCACCCATGAATCCCAATGAAGACGTTCATGCAATGCTTCAGGCATCGGCTGCTCGTCAAGCCGAAATCATGGTCCGCTTCTCTCGTCTGCACTTGTTGGCCATTTCTGCGTAGAACCCCCGAGTAGACTCCGACCGTGACCGAGGAGGCGCACCAGGCATCTCTCCCCAATCAGAGAGTTCCCGGGTCCCCACCCCGGGCATGCTGTCATCGCCCACGGTGCCTTCTGCTTCTCAGCGGGGCCCTTGGATCAACCAGTCGATAGCCCGATCTCCTTCTCCATCGTCACCCTCCCCACCACCACCACCACCTTCCTATTACTACAGCCCATCCCCCGGTCTTCCCGCAGAATCATCGCCAGCTCCGCAGGGACGTGCACCCACACCGATGGGACCCACGGCTCCACAACCACACCCAAACCAGCCGGGACATCCCACTGGGCCAAGCGCAAGTGGCACTCCCTCCCCATCACCCTCTATTGGTCGACCTCCTTCCGTTCCCCAGAGTGAACCACCGAAGGTCTGCGATCACCTCCCAACCCTGCTGTTTTTTTTTTCCTTTCACTTGATCAATTTGCGGGGATTGAATTTGCGGGAAATTTGAATGCATTTTTGCTCATCGAACCGATGTCCATGGTATTCATTTCCCCGTGTTCTTTTTCTTCTTTTCGTTCTCATCTCCCCATGTAGAAGGGCAACTGGCTCACGAGCATCTTTAGTTTCGCCAAGAAAAAGCGATCTTCGCCGGGGTTAGTCTCGCACCCAGGCCCCACCTTGTCCCCTGCAGCCTCTCCCGCCCCTTCGCCATCCCCCTCCGTCTCCACTCCCCCGGCCGTTGGCTTCGCGGGGCCACAGGGGGACGGGGGCACGACCACTCCCGGAAGGCATGCGACTCCACCCCCAGGCACGGTCGGCTTCTGCCTCCTATGTTTGAATTTGATTTGATTTTTTGAATTTGGCCCACTTGTACTTCCCAGTTTCGGGGGGGAAAAAACAGATCGGAAAGTGAAAACCGAGGAGAACAAATCACCATACCCACCACACAACGCACACACACAGGCACATATATATATATACCCTCCTCATACATACCCCCCTCATCCCTCGGTGTGTATGTGCATTTTGACACAAGTCGGGACCTTCATGCTTTTTCTTTTCGCTCTGATCCCCGTGGACCGTCTGTCTGTGACCATCACGCCATGCCACGCCCACGCCCCCCGCAGCGCGGAAGGGCTGCCCCTGACCCGCTGATGACACCCGAGGGGAGCGGCAGATCGGGCGGGGCGTCCGACACCCCAGCCTCGGTCTGTCGCCCTTACCCCCCTCCCACCCGCCTCATATCGAGGCACGCACACACACAGTCCAATGTGACCTTCCTTCCACCCCAACCCTCCACCCCGTGTTCCCTCCCTCCCCCTCCCCTCCCCTCCCCCTCCCTCCCTCCCTCCCCCTCCCTCCTCCCCTCCCCCTCCCTCCCCTCCCCTCCCTCCCCCTCCCTCCCTCCCTCCCCTCCCCCGTTCTTGTTCGACACACACATCCCCTGTTCACCAACTTGTCCCTTCAACATCGTCCCTTGCTTCTGTTCTGTACAACACACACACACACACCCGCCTTCTTCCCGCCCCCGTTTCATTTTCCATTTCCTTCATCATTCATCATCATCATCATCATCATCATCATCATCATCATCATTTTGTGATTATTTTGCCATCCATCCCCCATTCCAATTTGAGATCCATTCCTGTCCGGTTGATCACTCTCTTTCCACACATTTCCTTCTTTCCTTCATACCACCAGGGTGTCACATTCCACCTCTCTGGTTTTCCGTTGTTACTTCTTTACCTTCTTTACGACACACACATTCACCATCCGCACCCACACTCTTCTCCACACAGGCGGATCTCTCCACCATCCGCTGCCACCACCACCACCGCCGCCTCCACCACCACCACCACCACCCCGGTTGTCGTCCCAGTCGCGGTCTGGGGTCCGGCGCCCTGCCTCTCCCCAGAGCCACCCGGCCACTGGTCTCGGGGCGGCCACGAGGAGGCGGCAGAGGCGGTGATCAAGTTGACAGCAACAACCACAAACCCAGTCATCACCACCACCGTCGCCGCCACCACCGCCACCACCACCGCTGCCTCTGCCACATCCAGTGTCTCCGAAACGCACTCCACTCCGCCTCCGCCGCCACTCCACCACCCCGGTGATGACGACACGATGACAGCTGGGACATATGCCGCTCACACTCCAGTCACCACTTCCGCCACCACCACCACCACCACCACCATTACTCCTACTACTACTCCCACTACCACTACCACCACCACCACCCAACACCCACAACAATCGTGGATGGTCCCAGAAGAGGAGCAACCGCACACACCCGTCCCGAGGACCGAGCCATCCCCCACCTCGGGTCGTCATCACCCCGCCACCACCACCCACGCCGACACGCCCCCATCCGGCACACCCCCACCGGGGGCGTCCCGAGGTGGGGTTGAAGCCACCACCACCACCGCACCCCCGTCCGGCACACCCCCACCAGGCACATCCGGGGCGGGTGCTATACCCGGGGCGGGTGCCACTAAGCCGGCCGCTAGGCCCCGGCCACGGTACACCATTGAAGATTTCGAGGTTGTCAAGCCGTTGACCAAGGGTGCCTATGGGTCCGTCCTCCCACCCATTTGTTTTTTCTGTGTGTCTGGCTGCCAATCTCGACCGAAAGGTGGAAGCCCTTGACCAAGGGATGGCTGTCCGTTTGTCTGTCTGGATAAATGGCTGCCCATCTCGACGAAAGGTGGAAGCCCTTGACCAAGGGATGTCCATCCGTCCGCCCGTTTGTCTGTCTGTCTGGATGGCTGGCCGCCCCCGTCTGTCCAGCCACGGCCTTGTGTGCGCGTGCGCATGTGTCTGTGTGTTGTGTCTTGCGTCGTAGTTGCTGTTCCCCCAGAAGGTATCGAACTCACCCCCACCACATCACGCACCCCAGCCGTGTCTTTCTGGTGCGGGCCGTGGGCAAGAGCCGGTCCAAGCGAAAAAGCGCCGTCTATGCCATGAAGGTGCTGAACAAGGCCCACCTGCTCTCCAAGAAGGTCCGTCCGTGGCAGCTGAGCTGTGGCTGTGTCTGTCTTGGATGTCGATTGGAGTAGTTTGGACGAGATTTTGTAATGTGCCGAGCCCAACTGATGAGGTGTGATCGTCGAGATTTGGGAAGGGAAATGGGAACAACTTTTTTGTGTGAGAAATTCTCTCGGTTATTATAATTTCTAGTCAGCCTCCGACGAGGCTGCACTCAAACTAGACGCTCGACGCTTGGAAATGGAGAAGAACGTGTTGACCCGGGGGGTATGAAGCCTTATGGAATAAAATCGAGAGAATTTCTCACACAAAAGGTCTTTCCCATTTCCCTTCCCCAAACCAATCTCATCTCAGTCGAAAGGAAACGAGACCAAAAAAGCTCACCATCCCGACGCCTTCAACATTGCCCCCGAGAGCCAACACTTTTTTCCCTCACCACCGAAGCATTCGGATTCTGCATGCGTTTTCGCCTGTGGTTTGCGTGGTTTTTTGCATGTGGTTTTCGCATGTGGTGGTTTCTGAAGAAGGCAAACACTCCCCCCTCGTCTCCTCCCTGCGCAAACAGGAGAAAGTGGCCCAGGTCGCCCTGGAGCGGGATATCATGGCCTCCCTCACCCAGAAGAGCTCGCCCTACGTGGTACAGCTCGTATGCGCCTTCCAGAGCAGGGTCTGTGGCCCTTGCCGATGTGTGTCGATGGCTTGACCCTTGTTCGCTGCGGCGTGCTTCCTCTGGCATTTTGTGAACCCGTCATCATCATTAATCCCCTGCCCTCCCACCCGAAACACGAACCAGGATTTTCTCTACCTGGTGATGGAGTACCAACCAGGCGGGGACCTGTTTTCGCTGCTTCGTCAGGCCCACGCCCTGGACGAACCGGTGGCCCGGCAGTACATTGGCGAAACCATCCTCGCACTGGAGGAACTCCACAAGAACGGGGTCATCCACAGGGACATTAAGCCTGGTCTGCCTGTGCTGTTGCTGTTGCTGTTGCTGTTGCTGTTGCTGTTGCTGTTGCTGTTGCTGTTGCTGTTGCTGTTGCTGTTGCTGTTGCTGTTGCTGTTGCTGTTGCTGTTGCGCTGTGCTGTGCTGTGCTGTGCTGTGTGCTGTCTGTGTCAGCTGTGCTCCACGTTCTTCACCCTCTCCATTTTCATGTCATGCGCGGGCAGATAACCTTCTGATCGGTCGTGATGGACACCTCCGATTGACCGACTTTGGGCTTTCGTACACGGGCATGCTCCGATCGGCATCCCGTCTGTCTGGCCCCCCCGCCGCCTGTTGATGAATGCTTCATCACTCCCTGGGCTCACTAACATCAGCACCCTGACCATCATCGCTTCAGCGTTCCTTCTTCTCCCGCCTCATCGCTCATCACCCAGTCACCGTCCTCACCCAATCGTCCGCATTCTTAAACCGGAACCATCTCTTTTTGGGGTCTCCTCATGCAGTGGCCTTCGACACGTCCCCCGGGGCGGGCGAGCCTTCCACATACCGCAGCTCACAGCCTGGTGGAGCCCCGCAGACGCCCCCCCGCGCACCGGTCGTGATCGTACCTGGTACCCCTGGTCTGTCCCCTTCTGTGTTCGCGCGTGTCTGTGTCGTTGTGTTTGTCTCTGGACTTCGGATCAAACCACGTGATGAACCTTTTCTGAGTCCCGACCCCCGTTTCGGATTGGGCGTATGGCCCTTGTTCATTGCTGCCTCCCTCTGTTGGCTTGGTGGACACTGGATTATTGTGCTTTTGGTCGACGGCGTCTGGCTGCCTGGTCTTTCTGTGTCGCCTGTCTGTCTGCGGGCGTGGTAGGGGCATGTTCACGGGCACGGTGCACGGAAGATTGATTTCTGATTGCTCCCCGCTTCTTCTGGCTGTTTGCTGTGACCCAGCATCGGCCATCTCGCCCCAGTTCGAGAATGTGGCCGGGACTCCGGACTATGTCTGTTGCCTATCCCGAGTCATCAACCGCTTCACCGCTCTTTGCAGATGGCCCCCGAGGCCATCCTCGGCTCCGAGCTCGGTCGAGGTCTGTTTTTTTCGTTTTTACATCGTTGCGTCGTTGCGTCCACGTGCATATCCTGCGATGCGTTGATCAAATGCACTTCAGAAAAAAGGGGAACCGGATTCCCCCGATCTTCGCTCATCTTCACCCGTCTTCTCTCATCAGGGCCCGGCGTCGACTGGTGGGCGCTTGGCGTCATGCTGTACGAGTGCCTCACAGGGCGGCCGCCTTTCAATGCGCCCTCCCGCGAAGAGGTCTTCGCCCGGATTGTAAAGGAAGGTCTGTTTTCTCACCCCGCGATTGCTGTGCTGTGTCAACCTTCCATCCCCGTGTTGCTGGTGCTGCTGGTGCTGCTGGTGCTGCTGGTGCTGCTGGTGCTGCTGGTGCTGCTGATGCATGACTGGCTCTGCTGATGCATGACTGGCTCTGCTGGCCGGGCTGCTGGCTCACCCTTTCTCTCTGGTCGATGATGCCGATTGCAGAACCCGATTGGAATGTGCCTGGGGTCAGCTTTTCGCCCGAGGTTCGCGACCTGATGTCGCGGCTGCTCGAGAAGGACCCCCTCAAGCGCCTCGGGGCCAACGGTCCGTTGGCGTCGATGCATGTTGATTGTTGGTGGTGATGATGATGGTGGTGATGACTGGATGATGACTGGGTGATAATGATGCTGCTGGTGCTGCTGGTGGTGGATGGTGATGATGACGACGACGATGATGACGATTGGTTGAGCTGGAGAATCTTGACGATGGTGATGGTGTCGAGGATCTTGCGGGGAGGATCTTGCGGGGATCTTGAGGATCTTGCGGGGAGTATCTTGAGGATCTTGCGGGGAGGATCTTGATCATCTTGATGGCGAGCATGGTTGGTGGAGGTGGGAGTGGTGCTTGTTGGTGGGTGTGCCTTCACATTCAGTCGAGCGGAGGAGATGAGTCGTCTTTTGGCCTCGGGTTTCACGCGCCTCCCCTCTCCTGTCGCCTTCCTTGCGTTTAGGCGCGGCGGAGGTGAAGGCCCACCCCTGGTTCGCCTCCATCGACTGGACAACCCTGTACAGCACCCCTCCCATCTTCGTGCCCACCCTGGGCAACGACGAGGACACCTCGTACTTTGGCCGTCCGTCCTCGGCTCCCCGTTGCCTGTGTGCGTGCTCATGTATGTTTGATGGCTGCGTCTGGGTGCGCCTGGGCGTCCGCATGTGACAGGTGTGTGCCGCCCGCGTCCGTTTCTGTTCTGTCTGCTGGCAGATGTGCTGCTCACAGATGTGACTCCTGGCAGACGTGTGTCTGCTATGTGTCTGGAGACTTGTCTGTCTGACAGGCGTGTATATGCATCATCGCAGCAGCATCATGAGCAACCAGAACAAACCCGACCCGCCCCATCCCAACACAACCCAACCCGCCTTCCGCTTCCTTTGTTTCCATTGCGTTTTTGCAGCGCGCGAGGAGATTCACCCGCTGTCGTCCATCGCCACCAATGACGTGATCCAAGATTTCCAGAACCAGCACCGACATGTGCCCCCGCCCCCGCCCGTGCTGCCCCCCGTCGCCCTGGTGCGGACGCCATCCACAACCACAACCACCCACCCCGTGCTGATGCCCCCGCCCTCGCGGCACCTGCCAGGAGCCACGCCGGTTGCTGGGAGACACGTCTGTCTTCACCCTCTCGATCCTGTCTCCCAATGACGATCTTGGATGTCAACAATTCACTATTGTTGTTCTTGTTGTTGCTCTTGTTGTTGGTCTTGTTGTTGGTCTTGTTCTTGTTCTTGTTCTTCTTCTTCTTCTTGTTTTTCAGGTTGCCTCGTCCGCCTCCGCGCCTGCCTCCGCACCCACGATCCCGCCCATCCCGGAATCACCGCCGCCCGCGGTGATGGTGGCCCCAGCAGCGAGTCTTGCTGGACCTTCGACCGCCCCCCCACCTCTGTCCGCCAGGAGCGAACCGCCACTGCCCGAGGTGCACCCGGAGGACGGAGGGGAGCTGTGCGAACAGCCCTTCGCAGCAGAGCCGCCGACCCTCATTGAGGTCTGACCCGGGTCGGCTGCTGGCCACGTGATGCGACTGGGTCGGGTTGCGACGGGGGCGAGGCGTGGTGAGTGCCCACCCACTACAACGCCCATGCTGCTATACTCAATTCATCTCCTCCTCCTCTCTTCCCATCCCCCACCCCCCCCCCCACACACACACACACACACACACCGCCCGCGCACAGTCGGACGTAATCTCGCACAGCTCCGCCAGTAGCCAGTCGACTCTGGCCCGCCCCGGGGCCCACCTGCTCCTGGCCACGATCCCCTCGCTCCCCTCCTTGGAGCCCCGCCAGCCAGCGGGGACCCTGGGGATGTCGCCATCCCAGTCCATGCCTGTCCTCAGTTCCACTGTTCTGGTCCGGTCTTATAAATTGTGCGCTTATGACTGGTTTTTGTGTGATGATGATCGGATGATGATCGGATGGTTGTTGGATGATTGGTTGATGTTGATGAGAACGATGTTTACGTATGTGAGTGTCACTACCGCATCCTTCTGCTCGGCATCCTCATTGGTCACTTCGCTGTGCTCCCCCCACCCGCTCCCCTGCAGTCGCCCACCTCCGACCGCCCCGCCCGACCGCCCCGCGCCGCTTCCGAGGAGGCCCGCGACGACGAGCACGCCACCATTCCGGCCCCGACCAATTCCGACTCCTCGTCACCACATCCGGGGGGCCTCCTTCATAGCGACTCGACCTCGGACGGCGGGCCGCCCATTGCGCGCACACCCACCCCGCCATCGCTCAAAGGTGCCGGGACCCCGACCCAGCCGCTGTCCCCGCCACCACCCATCCCTTCGCCCGTCGCCATGTGGCAGCCCAGCGGACCCCAGCGGGGGCCGTTACTGGAGTGGGACGTGGGGGCTGAGGTCTGCCTGCGCCCTTTGTCGTCTCAATCGTCCGAGTCACCAGACTGTCATCATCATTATACAATGAACAGCATCATCACGCCAGCATCATCCCACCCAATCAGCTTTGTCAGCAACACCATCCAATCATCTATCCAGCAGCAGCACCAAGCAGCAGCACCAAGCAGCAGCAGCAGCAGCAGCAGCATCTTCATCTTCATCCTTTCATCTACAGTATGTCCAACAATAAACGAGCCACTCCTTTTCATGTCAGAGCGAGTGCACCAAGAGGGAGCCGGGGATTTTTCTGAGTGCCACGCATGCACAACACCACAAGGACTCCACCCATCCACTTAGTATTTGGTGTGGCCACCGTGGGCCCGAATGACGGCACGAAGTCGGTCGGGCATCGAGTTGGCCAACTTTTCGGGGAGGTCGGCGTCCATGGTGGCCCACTCGGCCTTGAGCACCCGGATCAATCCAGCGAGCGTTTCGGGGTGGCGTTCAAGCAGCTTCCTCTTGAGGAGTGCCCACACGTTTTCCATCGGGTTGAGGTCGGGGCTCTGGGGGGGTAGCCCGATGTCGGTCAAGTTCTCCTCAGCGACCCGGTCCGTCACCAAGTGGGACCGGTACTTGGGATCGTTGTCATGCAGCAGCACCCGGCCCTCGGGGCCCTCAACACACACCTCGAGGGCAGAGGGCACAAGCTCATCAGTCACAATCCGGGCCATGAGGGGGCCAGTGAGGTTCTCCTGGAAGGAGAACAGGCGTCCCCATCCACCCTGACCGAAGCAACCGTGGAGGTTAATCTTGGCCGGATGCTTCACAGTGAGGACGGGCTTGCGCTTCCCAGGGTAGCCCCAACTCTTCGTGGCTTGTGCATGCAGGCGGGCGGTGCACTCGTCAGAAAACAGCACTCAGCTCCAGTCACGGTGCAGGTTGGCACAGGCAAAGGCGAGCCGTTTCTTCATGATGGCCGGGGTCAGGGTGGGTTTCTTCGGATTGCCCCCCCAGCGCAGGCCCACGGTGAAGAGGCGCGAGCGAACAGTCTCATGGGAGGGGTGAGTGCCCTTCGTAGTCTTCACTTGTGCAGCAATGGACCGCAGGGAGGGCTTGGCCGGGGACATGGAGAGGGAAATCATCTTCCGGTCAGTGGGCGGGGTGGTGGCCCTTGTCCGACCAAGATGAGCCTTGTCCGCCAACGGTTGGCCGGCGCCAACCCGCACCGCCCAGCGTGAGACAGTGTGCCGGTTCACTCCCAATTCGGCTGCCACCGAGGTGCGGGTGCGCCCCTGCTGCACAACAACCGCGACTCGGGCTCGATCGAGGGCAGAAAGTCGAGGCATGAAAAAAATCAATCCTGTGCTCGGTGTGGGTAGGCGTTTGGGGGGAGGTGGATGGCAGACCTGAGGCAGGGCGGAGCACTGAGCATAATGCAAGGGGCCCCCCGGAGCCCGGGACCCCTCTTGCCCGGGGAACCAAAAAATTATGGGTGGCTAGTTTATTGTTGGATATACTGTATCATCCTTTTATCATCCTTTCATCATTCCAACCATTCGCACCATTCGTCTTCCGTTTTTCCCTTCGCAGGGCGTCTCCTTCCAGCAGCACCACCACACGCCTTCCCCGCCCTCCTCAACCCCCGCCGAACCCCTGCTGGCGGGCCCCTCCGACGACCTCCACACCGCATTGCCCCCGCCCCCCTCGTCGGCTGACACCACCGTCATTACGTTCGACTCATCCGGGCTTCCCCTGTCCAAACACGAATCCCCACTGAACCGGAGCGCCGGGTCGGCCGCCTCCCGTTCGGTAAAATCGGGGCATCATCATCACCGGCACCACCACCACAGGCATCGCAGGTCTGATGATGCTGTTGATGACTGGATAACGTGGTAACTGGACTGAAAGACGGATGAATGACGGGTGACTGATGATGATGCTGACCGATCAGGAGAAGTGGGATGCTGACAACGGGATCTCTGTGCTGGTCACGTGTGAGTGGGCACCTCTCATGCTCCTCCTCCTCCTCCACTTCCCTCCTCCTCCTCTTCCCTCCTCTTCCCTCCTCCTCCTCTTCCCTCCTCTTCCCTCCTCTTCCCTCCTCCCTCCACTTCCCTCCTCCCTCCACTTCCCTCCTCAGCAGCAAGGACGCCACCACCACTCCCGTCCTCGAGGAAAACCCCAGCGTCTCCAACCTTGCCGCCACCACCACCACCACCCCACACACCCCGCTTCTTGCTGTCCCGTTGCCCCCCGAGCCCGAGATGAGCCCGATCACCGAGCACAGCTCCACAACCAACCACTTCATGGAGGAGGACGCGACCACACCGGCCAAAGCGCCAGGGGGGACGCCGGGTGGGCATAGCAGCCACCATCGAAGACGCAGGTCACAGGCCTTCGTGGGCCCGGCCCCTGCCGAAGGGCAGGCGGACGAAGTGCCGGAAGCGGAAGTGGCGCCTGCCGGGACCAGCCCACCGTCTGTGTGCGTTGAGGGGGTGGTTTTTGCAAGTGGGCAGCCTTCGACCTCCACGGCACTCTCAAAAACACCCCGGGTGATATTCACTCGACCCACTCATCATTTTCAGACTCAAATTCACATTTTGATCTTCACGACGCATCATCACTCGGACTGTTCTTCACTCGACCCACTCAGCACCCTCATTCAGATTTTGCACTTCTGCTTGCTTACGATGTTGACCGGCCCAGATCCTCTCGCTTGATTCAGCCAACACACAGACTTCCGCGCGCACCCACGCATGATTCCCCTGGTTCTCCTGTCCCGTTGGTTCTTCACACATTCAATGGCTCACCCTCTCCGCATCCGTCCACCCTCGACCCCGCCCCCAGACCTGATGACGATGTCCTGGTGCGCCGCGGCTCGGTCAACTCGGTCGCCCTGGGCCCCTTCTACCTGCCCCCTGATGATGTCTGCATCTGCCCCTGGACAGGGTCGTGTATGTGGCGGTGTCTCTGGGGCCCTTCTTCCTGAAGTTGCCTGCATCTGTCGATGGACTGTGTGTGTCCTGGCTTTGACAACATAAACTAAGAGGTCACTTACATCGGCTCCTTGATTTTTTCGTCATCCCCCGCGCCCCACCTGTCCTGCGTAGGATGATGGGAGCGATCCAGGCCTGGATGGCTCCGCCCAGCTCGAGACCTCCCTGTCCATGTCCTTCGCCTCGGATGCCCTCGACGACACCCAGATCTCGTTCAGCTCGATCTCCTTCCAGAAGCAGGAGGCTGCTTCTGAGGACAGAGTCGTGCTCGGTCCGGATCCGGAGCCTGTGCGCGGGTTCGATTCACGGCTGACGCAATTTTTTTCCCCTGCTCTCGATTTCTTCTTGCAGGCGAGTCGGCGCTCGCCACCCCGTCAGCTGCCTCCTCGCGGCACCACCACCATCACCACCACCATCACCATCGCCAGTCCTCGCGCTCTCATTCGGTCCGTGTGTGTGCCCCGCGCCCATCATCCAGTCATCATCATCATCCAGTCATCATCATCCAATCACCATCATCCAATCACCATCATCCAATCACCATCATCCAATCACCATCATCCAATCACCATCATCCAATCACCATCATCCAATCACCATCATCCAATCACCATCATCCAATCACCATCATCCAATCACCATCATCCAAGCACCATCATCCAAGCACCATCATCCAATCACCATCATCATCCAATCATCATCATCATCCAATCATCATCATCATCCAATCATCATCATCCAATCATCATACTCATGCATCGCCACCCCCCCCAGAAAATGGCCAACTCTTCTTCGCGTCATTGGCGCCGAGCGTCGGGCGGTGGACTCGGCCCAACCCCGAGCGCTTCGCCCCCGCCCATCCCGTCCGGCTCAGATCCATCACCAACGGCCGCCTCCGCCGCTGCCGCCGCCTCCGCCGGCGCACTGCAGCATCCCGAGGCAGTCCCGTCCGTTTCGCTTCTCGCCTTCTTCTTTCGGGTTTTATTTTTGGATCATTGGGCGTGCGAAGACCACCCAACCACTATTCAATGGCGTGTGTTCGTTCGTCAGCATCAGCCAGTCATTCGCACGTCACCTCATTCATTCATCCTCAGCATCTGCAGGACAGGCGCAAGGGCACAAGGCTCCAGCTCCAGCTCCACATCCCCATCATCATTGGCATCCGTATCGACATCAATTCAATCATCCTCGCCCATCCCACACAGGGAGCCCTCATCCCTTCTCACGGCCGCGGCCTCCGCCGCAGCCTCGCTCGGCGCCGTCCCCGCGACCCCCTCGACCCTACTTTACTCCACCCTGGCCACCCCCGGCGGCGGCCTCTCAACGCCCATGCCCCCGCAAGCCTCGCCCCTTGCCAGTCCGGACAGCGAGCTGGGCGTGGTGGTGGGGCTTCCGCTGTGGGACCCGACGGCCAATGGGCTGACGCCTGGCCTGCCCACCATTGCCCTGCCCCCCGCGTCCACCGATCAATTGTTGAGCCCCAAGGGCGCCACGGGCGTGATGCAGTGCGCTGTGACGACCCCAATGTCTGTCTGGTTGTGCCGACTTCGAGGTGTCGGCGTGTGCGGTCATGGGTTGTTTTTGTTTGACTGACTTGGGGAGTTGTCTCGTTTCTGATGGTGGGTGAGTGGGGTGGGTGGGTGGGTGGGTGGGTGGTGGATGGTGGGTGGTGAGCCTCCATTTGTCCATCATCATCATCATCATCATCATCATCATCATCATCATCATCATCATCATCATCATCATCATCCAATCATCATCATCCAATCATCATCATCCAATCATCATCATCCAATCATCATCATCCAATCATCATCATCCAATCATCATCATCATCATCATCATCATCACATCATCATCATCATCATCACATCATCATCATCATCATCACAACCACAACCACCATCAGCATCAGCATCAGCATCCGATCAGCATCAGCATCCGATCAGCATCAGCATCCGATCAGCATCAGCATCCGATCAGCATCAGCATCAGCATCCGATCAGCATCAGCATCAGCATCATCCACATCTTCCCGAAAAGCCGGCTGAAATTGCAATGCTGGGCGCGGCTCCTCACCTGATCTTCTGATTTTCTCTCGTCATGCAGCCAATCACCATTCGACCCTCTCCGGCCCGCCGTCACCACCCGAGATGCCGCCACATCGCCTGCCATTCCCCCCGCCCGACCCTCCGATTCGCCTGCGGTCGTCTCGCGGCAGCACCACCACCACCACCACCACCACGACTCGACGGGCACAACATACCACTCGCGTTCCTCTCGCTCGCTCAGCAGCAGCCAATCACAGTCCCGTTCCACCCTCGGTGCCACCACCCCCGACATTGCCCCGGCCGCTCCGATTGGCGCCTCTACTCCATCGCCCACCACCAAGCCCCACTCCGCCCATCGGCCCACCCCGTTGCGCCAGGCCAGCAACCAGCCCGCCGGCCTCTCACCCCGCATGCAATCCTTGCCCGCCGGTGCGTCGCCCGATCCGTCCGTGAATACCAGCGTCCATCGGCGCATTCGGGACCTTCTGCGCACCTCGGATCAGGAGCACTGGAGTGCGGGTGAGGTCGAGGAAAGCCTGCAGCACCCCAATGATGCCGCCGTCGCCCAGGCCCCCCCGCCGCGTCACCGCTCCCCGCCCGCCTCGCTCTCTCTGCCCCGGTCCTCCTCCTCCGTGCTCGACATTGCTGAGGTTGCCGTGACTCCGCAGCGCCGACCTGGTGCGATGCTCGGCGTTCCGTCCTCGTCCACTCCCCCACTCACCGCCTCCTCGCGTTCCTCATGCTCATCCACCACCCCCCGTGCAATCGAGCCCACCGTCACCCCGGAGATGCCCACACATCGTCACCACCACCACCACCACAAGCAGCACCGCCAAGCCCACGCCAGCCCCGTTTCGGGGGCTTCCCCACCGCCGACCACCCAGCGCGGCCCCTCACCCCCGCCCACCCTGCGTCGCACCCTGTTCTCGCCGCCACACCCTGACGAATCCGAGCTGCAAGCATCGAACTCCAACGAGCCATCGGCCGCCCAATCTGCCATCTCCATGGCCATGCGGACCTATCCCCCACCGCCTGCATCAACCTTGCTCACAGCAGCAGCAGCAGCAACAGCAGCGGGGACTTCGCCCTCCGGTCCCACACCTGCTGCCGCCCGGCCTGGCTCGCCATCACCATCCGCGAGTGCCCATGATGAGGCGGCGGGCCCCTCGCAGCCTCGGCTGATCCCCACGGGCCGCACCCCCGTCATGAAGCCGAGCAAATCGCCATATCGTCAGCACCTCACCGACCCACCCGCGCTGTCCCTCAGCACCGCAGCAGCCCCCGGTACGACCGTACACCCTGCCGACCCACTGGCGGCTGCGGTCGCCCCGTCCCACGTTGATCTGGTGGGACACCCCGCCTCCGTGTCCGCACCAAAACTGCCGCCGCCCCTCCTTGTCACCTCCTCCTCCACTTCGTCGTCATCGCACCTGGGTTCCCTGCTGCGGCACGATCCGCTGGGGGCCACGGGTGCCATGTCACCCTGGCTGGCCGCTCCTGCCATCATTCCCGAACAGCTCGGCAGTGGTGGTGGCGGGAGTATCTCACCGGGTGATGTCGTGGTTGTGTCCCCTGTGGCCCCAGGCCAGGCCACGACCCCGCCGACCGAAAGTGGGGTGGGCAGCACGCCCACGACACGCACCTTTGGCAAGCAGCTCGCACCGCTGTCCCTGGGCGGGGACAGTGGGTCATCGACTGGGCCTGGCTCTGCCCGTCACCAACACCACCACCACCACCATCGCCACCACCGCAACAGCCACCATCACCACAGCCACGCCGGCGGGGATCTTCTGGATGAGGAGCAGCTGCACCAACCGCTCAGCGCCCGCGACCCCCACGTGCACTCGCCCTGGGACGGCGAGCTTCCCCTGGATCTGCTCAACACGACGGATATCACGCGGGACGGTGATGACCGGTCGCCCCTCCGGCTGCCGACGGCAGACTTGGAGACCCTGGGCGAGGAGACGGGGCTGTATCCCCCCGAGGCCACCTCGACCACAAAACCCCACCAACCCCACCGCCGTCGATCGCATCCCTTCCGCACGGATGAGGTCGCACTGCCGCCTTCCGCCCTGCCGCCGGCGCCCACTCCAGCATCTGGGTTCCTGCCCCTGCCCGCCGTGCCCCCCGAAGACAACCTCGCCACCAGCCACCGTTCCGTCTCGCGGCATTCACACCGCTCGCACCATTCGCACCACGACGCCGCGCCGACCCCGGCATCCCCGCCAGCCCCGCCCCTACCCGCCCTTATGCCCGTCATCTCGGCACTGCCGTCGCCGACCTCAGACCATGCCGTCCACGCCGGGACGCCCGAGGAAGGCAAGGGCAGCCTGAACGGGGTCACGCCCATGATGTCCGACCTCGATAATCCGCTATGTCCCGGCACGGTGCACCCCACGGCGGCTGGCGCGGGTGCGGGCAGCAGCAGCGGTGGCGGCGGCGGGACAATGACGGGCGGGGGACATCCAGGGTCCTCCGGGGGGTCGAGTTGGGGTGTCCTGGGGTCGCCTGACCACCGGCTGGTTACGAGTCCCCCTGAAGAGGCTGGCGCTCTGGCCCAGAGCCCGCTGACCCGCTCGGCATTCACCCGGGTCGCCCAGACGACCAGCGGCCTCTTTGGCGAGTCGCCCCTGGCGCTCGGGGTCCCGCTGGCCCGCCAGCCCTTCGACGAGCCGACACCCCCAGGGATCACCCCGCTCGGCTCCCCCCAGACGACCCTCGGCGCCATGTCCCCGCCGCCGCCCCTGAGCAACGGCAGCGCGAGCGGCCAGGTGATCACGGGCCCGGCTGGCGGGGGCTTCATCCCGCACGTCGAGAGCAGCGCCCAAGTTTTCCAACCGCCCTTTGTTCCTGTGGTGGCCACCCCACGCACTGGCGGCGGGCATCACGCCAGGCTCCCGCCCTCTGGTCTTCGGCGCGACCCGTCCTCACGGGCCATGTCATGCCTGGCGGCCTTCCCGCCCGGGACCCCGCTGCGTGGCGGCGGCGGCGGCGCGGGGGGACACGGTGAAGCCCCAGGGACCCCTGCCACCCCCGGATTTTTGCAGAACGTCCAACCCGGGTCGAGTTTGGCCGATATGTGGGACCCGCTCCACGCCCAGGCCGACCCCAACGCGGCCGGGTTCATCCCGGGCTTCAGCTACATCGCACCCCGGTTTGCCGAGGAGTTGGCTGACTTGGCGACGAGCTATACGACCACCAGCGGCATAGCGGGGACCCTGCACACGGGTGACGAGGCTGTGCTGGGCCTGGCGGAGTCTCCCCAGCAGCGCGCCGGCCTGCTCGAACCCAAGAAAAAGAAAAAGAAGAAGAAGAAGAAGAAGGCAGCCGCAGCATCGGTGGATGCCGAGGCCGCCGATGCCGCAGGGCCCGAACTCCCGGAACCGCCGGAAAGCGCCGGATGCTGAGGGGACTGGGGTGAATGGTGTGGGAAGTGCGTTTTCTTCGCGCGGCATGCTGGTGTGTCGTCTCAAGTGGCGTGTTTTGTGGAGGTTTATTTTCGCTTCGTTCTTCTTGATTTTTTTTTTTTTTTTTTTGATCTTTTCGGATGCGCTTCTCTTTGGGCTGTGGGGCGCTTGTGTGTGTGTCGTCATCCGCTTGTGTGTGTGTGTGTCGTCATCCGCTTGTGTGTGTGTGTGTCGTCATCCGCTTGTGTGTGTGTGTGTCGTCATCTGTGGGCAACTCTCTTCGCCCCCCCCCCCCCCCCCCCGAGCGTCGTCACTGCTTGTTTTCAGACAAGGCCTACCCCCCTCCCCTCCCCCCAGACCCTCCTTTCCACCGAGTGTCTCTCCCGAAAGAGAGCATGCTGCGTATTTGCGAAAGAAAAGCAGTCCCGGGTTCGCTCATCTTCCTCTCAATTGGGCGGGTCATCGAAATTGGGAATAGTGCGATGAAACGTCTTTAATATGTACATTATGCCCAATGCGTCAGTTCTTTTTTTGAGGACCACTTTGCTTCTGCGGTTGTGCCGCACCGCACATGCTGCATTTGCCATCAATCCAGCGGTGCCGCCCACCCATTGTGGCAGGGCACTACCAAAATTCTGTAGAAAATCACAAAAAAAAGTGGATTGCAGACGGAGTTTCGAGGCAAGCCAGAAACGCATTGTTGCAGAATTGGCTCTGGTTCCATCCAAAAACGTTTGACTTTCTGTCCCCAGGTAACGTTACATAATGCTGCAGGAGAAACGCTGCTCGTGAGGATCGTGGCGGCATGCTTGGCGTGGAGTAGGTTTTTCCCCCCTTTCGTGCATTCCCCACTCAGGGGGCTTGATTTACGTGGTTCAGTGATATAAATCTTCATCATCCTCGAGAGCGGCGGACCCGGCCTTGTGCATGCCGAAGCCGATGTCCGGGGCAATGCACGTTGCTGTCTGCAGCACCACAGAAGGGAATCATTGAGAGAGTGATGTGCGGCGGCGAGGGAGGTGTGAGCAAGTGCGTGTGCTTGGAGGGATGGGGATGCTGGTGGGTGGGAGCGGAGAGTATCAGGCCGAGGCAGGACCGGCAGACGTGGTAGCCGACAATGGATGATGATGATGATGATGATGATGATGATGATGATGATGATGATGATGATGATGATGATTGGATGACTGGCTGATGATGAAGGTAATGGTGGTGGGTGGTGGATGGGTGGTGATGATGATGAGTGAATGATGCATGCCTCCACAGCATGTGTTATTTGGAACCGCGAGACTGTCCCGGAAAACCCCACCAAACTCGACTCGGGGAGCAGAAAGGGCGCGTTGTGTCTGCCGTGTTGGCGATGGGGTGGGTCGACAAGTCGGCAGACAAAAAGCAACCATTCAAGGAGCTGTGGGTCCAGAACAGGACAAACCCAGCAGCAAAAATGAAACAAAATATAAAAGTTCGTTATTTTTAAGAAACAAAAAACAAAAAAAAAAAAAGGGGGGGGGGGGGGGGGGGGGGGGGGGGCGGGGAGGGAGGATGAGGGGGGCCGCTCCTGGCAAAGACCAGAGGGGCCCGGACTGCGCGCCGGGGACAAAGGGCGCCGGGGACAAGGGCGCCGGGGACAAAGGGCGCCGGGGACAAAGGGCGCCGGGGACAAAGGGCGCCGGGGACAAGGGCGCCAGGGACAAAGGGCGCGTTGTGTCTGCCGTGTTGGCGATGGGGTCGGCAAGTCGGCAGACAAAAGCTCCAAGGAGCTGGGGTCCAGAACAGGACAAACCAGCAGCAAAAAATAAAATAAAAAAATAAAACTTATTTGTTTTTTTTTCCAAAAATAAAAGCAGGGGCGGGGGCGGGGGCGGGGGCGGGGGGAGAGGAGGAGGAGGGAGGGAGGGGGCCGCTCCTGGCAAAGACCAGAGAGGGGCCCGGGCTTCGCGCCGGGGACAAAGGGGCCGCAGATCAACAGGACAAACCAACAATTATAATGAGAACAGAAAAAGCCAAGAATTGGACACAACCCGAGAAGAAAAAGTAATACCACAAGAACAGGAAACCCAGCAAAAGTAAACAGGGGCGGTATCAGCCAGGGACGGGACAGCCCCAGGGACGGCAGCAAGCCAAGAACAGGAAATCCATCAAAAATAAACAGGGGGCACCCAAGAACGGGACAGCCCACAGGGACGGCAAGCCAAGAACAGGAAACCCAGAAAAAATAAACAGGGACGGGATCGACCAGGGACGGTCTCAACCAAGAACGGGACAGCCCGGCAGCAAGCAAGTGAACAGGAAACCCATCAAAAATAAACAGGGACGGTATCGACCAGGGACGGGACAGCCCACCAAGAACGGGACAGCCCACCAAGAACGGGACAGCCCACAGGGACACCAGCCAAGAACGGGACAAGAAGAAACCCCAAAAAAAATCCGAAAGGACCACCAGGATCGCCAAGCCAACCGAAAGAAACCCGAAGGACCACCAGGACCGCAACCAGCCAAAGAACGGGACACACCGAAAAAAATCCAGAGAGGACCACCAGGATTGCCAAGAACCATAGGGGGCATCAGCCAAGCGGGACAACCCGAAAAAAAAAAGAAAAATTTGAAAGGACCAGGATCGCCATGAGCGGGACGGCCCACAGGGACGCCAGCCAAGAACGGGGCAAGCCGAAATGAAGAAACCACAAGGGACGGGGCGGCAGACCAAGAACAGGACAGCCCGGCAAAAAAATACCACCAGCAAGAAAATAAGGAAAGATGTGTGTGTGTGTGTGCCTGTGTGTGCGTGCGTCATACAGAGGGAAATAAAGCAGAGGGGCTGTGCGTGTGTGTGTGTGTGGGGGTGATGAAGGAGGGCCGCTCCTGGCAAGGACCAGAGAGGGGCCCGGGCGGTGAAGCAGGACAAACCAACAATAATAACAAGAACAGGAGCCAAGAATGGGACAACCCGGCAAAAAAAAAAATCATAGAAAAATGAAGAAAGCAGGAGGGAAAATCCGAAACGGAAAGAGAAAGAGAAAAAAAAAACGGAAAAGAGGGGAAAAAAATTGGCGATGTCAAGGAAATTAAGAACCCCCCCCCCCAAAAAAAAAAACAACCACAAATTAAAAAAATGTGTCCACCCAACACACAAACACTAGAAAAGCTGAAGGCCATCCGCCTTCAGGACGAGCTCATCACCACTGAGCGCCGCGCGTGCGCATTCGACCACCAACGTGACATTGACGGTCATGGGCCCCGCCTGGGTGGCCCCCGGGACCTGGAACCCCCAATAGGGCAGACCCATCGTGGTGGCCATCTTCGCAAAGCATGCGTTGGGAACCTCCTTTTGGAACTCGACAACGGGGGTCCCGGGGCTCGCGAAAATCATGTTGGCCAGGCCCGCCCCGTGTGGGCCCGCAATCAGTCGGGCATGACGAAAAGTGTTGATCGCTTCGGCCAGCTGGGAGAGAGGTGATGATGTGGTGAGTAGGCATAAACAGACCGGGGCACTCCCAAATTCGGTGACGCGATAGCGGCCGCCGAACTCCCGGCGCAACGCCTGCATCACCTCGGCGTGGTTGGTGACCTCCCTGGGTCCCGTGCGCTTGATGACCACGATCTCGCCACGGCGCTGGTCACCCGGGTCGAGCAGACCCCGCTCGGCCATCCGTGCAAACAAGACGTCTCGCAGTCGGGCCAGCAGGCGCGGGACGGTGCTGCCGCACGGGATGGGGGCCGGCACCAGCATCTCGGAGGCAAAGATGACGGGATGTCGCCACGACAGGGGAAGATTGCGAGTTTGCGAGGCCAGCCCCAGAAGGTCAATGTACTCCTGGCCAAAGATCCCTTGAGTCGAGCCGCGGAGCAGGGTAATGCCAGGGTCGGTGCGCAGCCGATCATAAACCATCATCAGCCGGGAGAGGCTCTCAACGACGTAGTGATAGTATGAATTTGCCCACCTATGATACAATCGATCGAATTCGACAAAGTAATTGATGCGGCACAGACACTTGGCTGAGCAAAACCACAGTTCCGTTAAAATGGAGGTTCTGATCGGGTCGGGGGCTGGCGATGGGTGCCCCGATTGTCTCGTTTGCCGGCGGTTTATACGCCACAAGGTTGCATCCCCTTTTCGTTCTGAAGAAGTGCGTGTTCGTGTACGGGCCATCAAGCGAGATACTTGTGGCATTGAAGAAGGTTCCCACCCACGCTGGGTAGAAATTCTCGACGATTGGGTTGCTCATTGGCCAGTACCGATAATTTTCTGGAGGAATGATGTGCGGTTTGGCCAGTGGTCGTGAGACATTGTTTGAATACTCGGGAAAGAATTCCACGAAAACGTTGGTCGAATTTAGCCGGTTTTCATAGATAGAGGGCTCAGCGAAAAGCAATAAAGGTGTCCCGGGCTCGGGTGGACCGATGGGGCTCGGTGGGGGCGGGCTGTGTAAGGCAGGATTTCGGAAGGCCCTCGGATCATCAGATCGCAAGGTTGTTGGAGCAGCAAGTTGATGAAATGGTGCATCATCAGAAAAAATCCCGAAATCGCTCCAGAAAAGGGCGAACATGAAGATAAAGAGAAATAAAAAGCCCAAAAGGCATGTGCGTGGGCGGCAGGAGTGCCGAAGGTTCGCCATCGTCGACGGGCAACCCCCCTGGGGTAGGGTATGTTATCACTAACGCCCCAGTCAGTCAGTCTCGTGTTAATGCAGCCTCGTAGGAGGCTAACTAGATAATCGCAATCGAGAAGAGTTCACAAAAGGTTTTACTCCCATTTCCCCCATTTCCCAACCCGATTTCACAAAATATCGCCTCATCCCCAGCCACTTCCCGGCATTGATCGATTCGGCCCAACACGTTTATCTTCATCACATCCTCCCGCACAGAGGGTTTATGGACTCAACCCTCTGCTCCCGCGCGCCGTACTTGGCACCATCCTCCAACTCGCCTCAAAGAGGATCGCGAGCGAGCCCCAAAGTGAAGGGTTGGGAAGTTCTGACCCAATTCGGGATGGTCGAAGCTCTCCTCAGGTTGTGTCTAGCAGGACATGCAACGCGCAAGGCATGGGGAGAGCCACCATCCACAGTCGGTTCAACCCATGGGTCAGAGCCACCATCCCCCCGCACCATCGGCTCAATTCCGGAACCCCGCCCCTCGATTGCAACAATGATTCACCACCGCGCGGGGCAGTTTGGATGAATTCTCCGCAGACGGGGCAGGTGGAGGGGAAGGAGGTTGGTCGGAATCCACGCACAGAAATTTTGTTGTTGTTGTTGTTTGTTGTTACAGTGGGGGCTGCTGTTGCTGCTGATTGGCCATGATCTGCCCGAAGACGCGCACCGCACGGCCATAGAACTCGCGCCATCGTGCCAATTCGGCCTCAACGCCACCGCCACCCGCCGCCTGCTGTTGCCCGTGATGCAGTGAACATACCCCCGCCCCCCCATCATCGTGCGGCCCCCCGCCGCAGGAGCACGTGGCGGGAGGCGGGAAACTTGACGTCAGTTGGCGCATCTCAGCCAGCAGGTCAGGAGGCAGAATGGCGGGTGTGGGTGCGGGTGCGGGCGGATAGAACACGGGTGAGGTGGGCGGGGTTGTGGTGGTGGTGCTGCTGCCGGGGGAAGGGGGGTGTCGCGGGCGGTGGGTGAATGACGCGGGCAGAGAGAGGGTGGGTGATGTGAGGGCGGGGGACGCGGAGGAAGATGGCGCGGGCGATTTGGAAGATTTGGTGGCCTCCAGGGCGCGAATGCGTTGCTGAACGAGGGAGAGGGCTGGTTGGGGGGAGGTGGTGGTGGTGGTGGTGGTGGTGGTGGTGGTAGCGGCGGCGGCGGCGGCGGCGGCGGCGGCGGTGGCGGTGGTGGTGGCGGCGGCGAGGGGAGATGCAGATTCTGCTGTTGTTATTGTCGTTGCTGCTGCTGCTGCGGTCACGGCCGAGGAGAGCAACGAAGATTGTGGTGGTGCGGGGGTAGAGGTGATGGGGCCAGGAGGATTGGGTTGAGATACAATGGGAGACACTGCCGCAGAAGGAGGGACCGGACGGGAGGGGGCGTTGGGCGGAACAAGAGGAGTTATTGGAGAAGAGGGTGGTGGTGGGGTGAGTGATGCTGATGCTGGTGCTGGTGCTGGTGCTGATGATGATGATGGTGCTGCTGATGATGATGATGGTGCTGCTGATGATGATGATGGTGCTGATGGTGATGATGGTGGTGCTGATGATGATGGTGCTGGTGTTGGCGTTGGTGTTGGTGTTGGAGTTGGTGGTGCTGCGACTGCGCGTGCCGATTCCGTGACGGCTGTGGTTGTTGTTGCGACTGCTGTTCCAGCGCCAGGTGTCGGTGACAGGAGGGTGGGTGTCACACCTGCCCTTCCCGCTTCCGCAGGAGGTGGTGCTGGTGGTGATGCTGCGAGGGTCGCAGATGGCGGTTTGGGCAGTGCCGCCGCGGGGGGCGGTCCCTCAAGGAGCACCCGATCATCATCACCAACCTCCACACACGAGCCATTCACCAGCTCGTTCGCAGGCACGGCGGCGGCGGCGGCGGCGGTGGTGGTGGTGGTGGTGGTGGTGGTGGCGGCGGCGGTGGTGATGGTGGTGGCGGTGGCGGTGGTGACGACGGTGGCGGTGGTGGGTATGGCCAGATGTGGTTGCGGGCGATCGGGTTCTTCATCTGCTGCGAATCCACCGAGCGGGGCCTGGGATTTGGGTGAGTCTGGCGGGAGCGAGACGCGGAACCCGGGAATGGGCGAGGGGCGCGGCGGGGGGTGTCGGGGGCAGGCAGAAACGGGGTCGTGGGGTGGTGACTGCGCCGCCCCGCCGCGCGCGTGGAAAAACGGGGTCTGAGGTTGAGGCGGGGAAAGCATGGAGGGTGGCTGGTGGGATTCGGCCAACGGGTCAAATTCATCGGCGGCGGCAAGGCGGAAGGCAGCGGGCTGTGGGGCAGAGCCCACCAGGAGGGCAGGATGTGGGGTGCTGGCCGCCGAACGGGGGGCCGGAAACTGGGCCACGCTGATCGACTGGTGTGGGGGGTGTGTGGGTGTGTGGTGGTGCGTGCGAGTGAGATGGGGCGTGGGGCGTGGAGGACGCTTTTGAAAAAATCCAAAAAACAACAACATCACAATGATGATGGGTGTGCGTTTTTTTCTTCTGAAATCCGTTCCTGTTCTTTCCCTCCCCCCCAATTTCATCCTCCATTGATGAGTTAACAACACATGAGGTCCACGCCCCCCCCCCCCCATCAACAAACATTCAAAAAAACAAAAAAAACAGCGGACTTTGCCCATCACAGGTGTCTTTCCTCCAGCAGCCGCAGCCGCAGCAACCAGGGGCGGCACATTCCCGGCAGGTGCGATAAATCGCGGTGTGAGCACCACCCCGGCGCGTGGCATGGCGCTCGATGGTGCCGGGCTCGGGATGGGGATGGGTGATGTGGGGATGGGGATGGTGATGGGCGTGGTTGCGGGCGGGCCAGCGGAGGGCATGGGTGATGGAATGGGGGATGGGCTGTACTGTACGGCGGTACCGGTGGACGCGAGGAAGGGCGGTGGGCGGGTTGGCGAGACGCGACGCTGGGGGGAGGCTGGCGATGGGGGGGAAAAAGACGGAAGCCAAAAAAAGAAAGAGGACGGGTCAGTTTTCGGTCCATAACCATCACCCCAATCATCACCCCAATCATCACCCCAATCATCATCCCAATCATCATCCCAATCATCATCCCAATCATTATCCCATTCACCCCAATCATCACCAGGCCAGACGCTCTGATACAGTCCCAAAAGCAGCTGCCGAAATGAAAGGCAGGAGGGGAGCATTGCGTGTTTGCCTCTGTAGCAGTGCGTCTCTGTTAAGACATCATCAATGCTACAGCAGCAAAGACACAATCAATGCTACAGGGGCAAAGACACAATCAATGCTACAGGGGCAAAGACACAATCAATGCTACAGCGGCAAAGACACAATCAATGCTACAGCGGCAAAGACACAATCAATGCTACAGCGGCAAAGACACAATCAATGCTACAGCGGCAAAGACAGCGGAGAGACGAGTTTACAGACACAAGCACGGACGCGCCTCACACTTTGGGAGGGCGACAAGGTCCGAACCGTTGTCCATTTCAACAGTCCCACTTTGCATCCCGGACGATGCCCACAGACCGTTGCTGCGCGCCCCGGGTGACACCGCCGCCTGAGACGCCTCATCTCTCTCCCGGCCGCTCGCCACCAGGGCAGCTGCGGGGCTGCGGGCAGGCGAACTGGCGACCGAACCCACGGGGGGTGACGTCGGCGAACCCAACGCAGACGCGTCCCGAGGGCTGAGCACGGCAGTGGAAGGCGCGGGATTGGCCGAAACGGTTGTGTTGGCGCGGCGATGGGCCCGGCGGATGGTGGGTGGAGGCTGGGCGAGGGGGTCCTCGTGTGGGGGCAGGGGGACCAAGGGGACTAGGGCCTCCCGGGACGACGAGACTGCAGGTGGTGGATGTGGGTGGTGCGTGCGGCCAAAACAAGAAAGAAATGTGTTGTGTGTGGAGTCAAGAGGGAAAGAAGTAACGGGAAAACAAAAACCAGAGAAATGTGTTGTGTGTGTGTGTGTGTGTGCTGTGTGTGTTGTGTGTTGTGTGTGCTGTGTGTGCTGTGTGTGCTGTGTGTTGTGTGTGTTGTGTGTGTTGTGTGTGTTTCGTGCGTGCGTTTTTCCTCTTAGCACTGTATACCCAACAGGCTCAAAGATCATCATGTGTTGTGTGTGTTGTGTGTTGTGTGTGTTGTGTGTGTTGTGTGTGTTGTGTGTGTGCGTGTGTGTTGTGTGTGTGTGTGTGTGTGTGTGTGTGTGTGTGTTGTGTGTGTGTGTGTGTGGAGCAAAGGGACTGATCAATCATCGGACAGGAAGGGTCTCAAATGACGCACAGCTTGAGCGAACTTGGGGGCCGGTGGGCCAACAAAATTGCGATGACTCGCAAAAAATGTCAAACACACGCACAGGGAGGCATTGCATTGCAAGTGAGTCAAGGCGTTCACATCCGGGATTGGGGTCGTCGGAGTGAGTAGAGTTGCACGAAAGTTGTAAAAAAGGAGAAAGAAGTGGAGAAAGAAAAAAGAAAGTGAGAAAGAAAAAAGTAAATTTTATGTCGTTGCGTTTGTGCACGAGGACAGTCTGGGACTCGAGGCGAGAGGTCTTTCTTGGGTGGAGAAAAAAAAGAAGAAAGAAAGTGGAGAAAGAAAAAAGAAGAAGAAAGCAACTTTTTTGGTGCAACTCTAGTGTGTGTGTGTGTGACGACATACAGAGAGAAAGCGGAACGGGATGAAACGTTTGTGTGTTGGTTGGTTGGTTCGCACGATGGCATGTGCCCACAAGACGTGAAATTGCCACTACCCATTGTGTGCGTGCACGCAACAACTCGGCCAAAAAAAAGGGGTGGCCCCCCCGGACCGATCAACACGGGACTGGTCGGCTCCATTGCCGTTGTCGACTCCGCCGGGGCACTCACTCCTCGTCCCGCAGCCAGCCCATCCACCCCGTCCCCTATTGCCTCGGCGCTCATCTCACCACCAGCAGCAGAGCTGCCTCGACCGTCGCCATGAGAAGCGCCATCATCGGCGTCGCGAGGGGGTGGCGATGCGCTTTGGTCGTCGTTATTATCATCATCAACAGTGAACCCTTCCTCTTCGCCGTCCGGGCGGCCAGGCTGGGGGCAGCCCATCATCTGCCGGGTGTGGGCCAGTTGCCTGCATGGGCGCACGCATATAAACGGTGGTCATCATCAACATCCAGATCATGATATCATCCAATCGTGAGATCATCATCGAGATCATCATCATCACCACCACGACCACGACCACAACCACAACCACAACCACAACTGCGACCCCCATCATCACCACCCAATCATCATCATCATCATCATCATCATCATCATCATCATCACCCAATCATCATCATCATCATCATCAGCATCACAGTCATCATCAGCATCATCCAGTCATCATCATCATCATCATCATCATCATCATCATCATCATCATCATCCAATCATCATCATCATCCAATCATCATCATCATCCAATCATCCAATCATCATCATCATCATCATCCAGTCATCATCATCACCATCCAGTCATCATCATCATCATCATCCAGTCATCATCATTATCATCCAGTCATCATCATTATCATCCAGTCATCATCATTATCATCCAGTCATCATCATATCATACAGTCATCATCATCATTATCATCATCATCATCACCATCACCACCATCACCATCATCATCCAGATCATCAGAGATCATCAGCATCATCCAGATCATCAGCATCATTCTCCAAATCATCATCCTCCAGGCATCATCATCATCCAATCATCGCCCAATCATCGCCCAATCATCGCCCAATCATCGCCCAATCATCGCCTAATCATCGCCTAATCATCCCCATCTTATTATTTTTTTCATTCAATCGGTCGGCACAGACAACACAGACGGCCATCCCCGTTGTCGGGTCACAGCCAGAGACACACACACACAGACCGCTGATAGACATCGGGGTCAATGGTGAAGTTCTCAGCCTGGGCCTTCTCAATGAAGGTCACGGCAGAGAGCAGACTGCAGAGCTGATAGGCAGCCTCACTCTGCAAGTGACCCTCACTGATATACGTGTTGATGAAGCTGGAAGGGGTGGGTGGGTGAGATGGATGATGAGAATCTCGGGTAACCGCTGTCCAGTTAACAGTCAACCACTCCACCTACCATCATGCGAGCATCATCATCATCATCATCATCATCATCATCATCATCATCATCATCATCATCATCATCATCATCATCATCATCATCATCATCATCATCATCATCATCATCATCATCATCATCATCATCATCATCATCATCATCATCATCATCCAATCATCATCATCCAATCATCCAATCATCCAATCATCCAATCATCCAATCATCACCACCACCCAATCATCCGCATCATCACTCAATCATCAGCATCATCCAAGCATCATCATCCAGTCATCCTCATATCATCATCCAGTCGTCATCCAGTCGTCATCCAGTCATCATCCAGTCATCATCCAGTCATCATCCAGTCATCATCCAGTCATCCAGTCATCATCCAGTCATCATCCAGTCATCATCCAGTCATCATCCAGTCATCATCCAGTCATCATCCAGTCATCATCAGTCATCATCATCATCATCATCATCATCATCATCATCATCATCATCATCATCATCATCATCATCATCCAATCATCATCATCATCATCATCATCATCATCATCATCATCATCATCATCATCATCATCATCATCATCATCATCATCCAGTCATCATCATCATCATCATCATCCAGTCAGCATCATCATCCAGTCAGCATCATCACCCAATCATCATCCAATCATCATCCTCATCATCATCACCCTCCAATCATCAACCATTCAGAGTGGGTCTACGGACGCGATATTTGACCGCAGATTGGGCGGGTTGCTCCGCATGATGCAGTAGATCAGCATGGGCAGGAAATCATCCGCCGAAACGGCCTTCCCCATGCGGGTCGACGAGCACAATTCTGCGCGACGAAGAGACATGGCGAGGTCGACGGGGGGGTCATATTGACGGGATGGGAATATTGACGGGGGGGGGTCATATTGACGGGGTAATATTGACGGGTGGTGGGTGGTGGTGGGTGGTGGAGATATTGACGGGACGCATATTACAAGGACGGGACATTGGCGGGGGGCGGATGCCTTGAGGGAGGCGCAATGGGCGGGCGTCGACGGACCGAGGATGAGACGCGAACAGGATGCGATGCACTGCAGCTTCTCAAAGGGGACCTTCTGTCGGTTCAACTGATCCCGGAGCACTGCAAGGATCCCATGTGCGGGAAGAAAAAAGGGGGAAAGTGACGATGACGGGGGTGAGTGAGACGGAGCCAACCATCATCATCATCATCATCATCATCATCATCATCATCATCATCATCATCATCATCATCATCATCATCATCATCATCATCATCATCATCCTCATCATCCCTCATCATCATCATCATCATCATCATCATCATCATCATCATCATCACCAATCATCATCATCCAATCATCATCATCCAATCATCATCATCCAAATCTTCATCACCATCACCCAATCATCATCATCATCATCATCATCATCATCATCATCATCATCATCATCATCATCATCATCATCATCATCCAATCATCATCATCATCATCACCCGTGTGTGTGTGTGCGTCTGTGCGTCTGTGGGTGAGAGCGTGCGCTGTCCATCCACACCCATGTGGTGAGCCCCTTGCTGATTTCCGGTTTTCGGATGTTGACGTGCTCTTCCGCCTGAGCGCTTTTGCCTGTTGACTGACCCTTGTTTGCTGCTGCCTGCTTGCGTCCGATGGCCTGGTGGACACTGCTTGACTATGGCGCTTCCTCCCTCGTGGACTTGTGCCGAGACTTCTTGCGGTGTCCTTCCTCCCTCATTAAACCAGGGTTATTGTTCGTGTGCGGGTGTCGTGTCTGTGCAGGGATGCGGGGGGGACGTGTCTTGGCCTGCTCCCACTGCTCGTAGGTGGGGGGGGGGGGGGAGGGGGGAGGGAGGGGAGGGAGGGAGGGAGGGAGGGAGGAGGGGGTGGAGGGAGGGAGGAGGGAGGAGGGAGGGAGGAGGAGGGAGGGAGGAGGGGAGGGAGGGGGAGGAAGATGCATGGAGCAGCACCATCATTGTTTTCTGCTCGGCTTCTCCTCTCTTCTCCTCTCCCCAGGTCTTGATGTGTGTGTCTGTGTGTCGAGTAAAGAAGGAACGAAGTAACGGGAAAATAAAACAAAAACCAGAGAGGTAGAAGAGACAGCACGAATGTCTGTGTGTGTGTGTCTTGTGTGCCTGTGTGTCTGTGTGCAGGGATGCGGGGCGGACGTGTCTTGGCCTGCTCCCACTGCTCATGTGTGTGTCTTGTGTGTCTTGTGTGTCTTGTGTGTGTGTGTGTGTGTGCAGGGATGCGGGGCGGACGTGTCTTGGCCTGCTCCCACTGCTCATGGGCCGGGTCGCCGTGGGCCGGAATGTGAAGATCGAGGTGCTCGGGCCGAATGAAGCGCAATTCGACACAGCGGCGACTCAGTGCCAAGTCGAGTTTCTCGTCGATGGCCACAAGGGCGTCGTAGACACGGGGCAGCAGAAAGAGGCACCTGTGTGTGTGTGTGTGGGGGGGTTGAGGATGAGGGGGTGGTCAGGGCCATATGCTCCGATGACCCTGGGTAGCGATGATGATGATGCTGATGATGCTGATGATGCTGATGATGCTGATGCTGATGATTGGATGATGATGATTGGATGAATCATCCGATCATCATCATCATCATCATCATCATCATCATCATCATCATCATCATCATCATCATCATCATCATCATCATCATCCATCATCCATCATCATCATCATTCAAGCATCATCATCATCAGCATCATCATCATCATCATCATCATCATCATCATCATCATCATCATCATCATCATCATCATCATCATCATCATCATCATCATCATCATCATCATCATCATCACCACCACCACCACCATCACAGCATGCTGTTTGGGGTCCGGACGAACAGCGTGTATTTGTGGTTTCAAAGGTGCAGGGTGGTGGGGGGGAGGGGAGGGAGGGGAGGGGAGGGGAGGGGAGGGGAGGGAGGGAGGGAGGGGAGGGGAGGGAGGGGAGGGAGGGGAGGGGAGGGGAGGGGAGGGGAGGGGAGGGAGGGGAGGGGAGGGAGGGAGGGGAGGGGAGGAGGGAGGGAGGAGGAGGAGGAGGGGGACGAGGGAGGGAGGAGGGAGGAGGAGGAGGAGGGAGGGGGCTTTTCTAATTGGTCTCATACTACACACATTCGATCAATCCACGGGTGACTGGTTCGATGGAGGCGGAAGGGGAGGGGTATGGAGGGGAGAGTGGGGGGGGGGGGGGGGGATCATTGAGATCAATTGTTCAATCTGTCATCACACATGAGAAACCGGTGCTTACCGCGGGTTGATGGGGCAGTGGAGGGGGGTCTCCGACCCCACAGACCGTTCGAGGGAGTCCGAGAGGGCTGTGCTCTCGGCAAGCAGCTCAGGCTTGCCGATCGCCAGGTGACTCAGAGTGGATGTGAAGAAGGTCTTCACATGCTGCGCGAGTTGAACCGGGTTGTGGGGCAGGCCAAGCAGCGTCCGCGAGAAGCCGTGGACCTGGGCCCGCAGCACATGAACCTGTGCGCGTGTGGAGCCAAGGGACTGATCAAGGGTCTGACGCACACAGTTTGAGCGAACTTGGGGCCGGTGGCACAAGAATCACAAAATTTAAAATTTGGGGTTGTGCACGTGTGATCAGGAGGTGGGACAGGAAAAAAAGAGGGACAATGTGCGCAGTGGAGAGAACGTGTGTGTGTGTGTCGAGTAAAGAAGGAAAGGAGTAACGTGTGTGTGTGTGTGGGGGGGGAGGGAGGAGGAGGAGGAGGAGGACCTGTTCATCGGGCAGCCCAACCAGATTGGCGATGTTATGATAGGCTTGGTTGATCAAGAAGGAGCTGTCGGGCTCCACCACGGCTGTTGGGAGTGGGATTGCAATCACATCATCAGAGCACCGATGAGAACCGAGAGGTCACACAACCGAATTCCATGGCGACCAGGCATCCAAAAGGGGAGAAAAAAATCGAACAGACACCAAGTTGATGCCGAGAGACTTGCGCGTGCTGCCGCAAAATCATCGGATGGTGTGAGATGTTTGGAGAAGAGTGGCATCCGCCCTCCCTTCACTGGATCGAGATTGTCAAATTGAATCGGCTCGCTGATGACAAAAACCGGGATTGGCTGATCGGAGGGGATGATGGAGGTCTTGATTGTCTCCTTCCGAAGGCAAATAAAGTTCTTGTGTGCTTTGCTCAATGCAGACTCCACGCTAATAGAATTTTCGGCCAAGTTGACATGCACCGAGCATCCCGTCAGAGTGGAGTAGTCGGTGTCGGGTTCGGACGAAGCAGGATCGTTCGAACCGATGTGGCTCTTTGCGAGCTCGCGCGTCACGAAAACTCCTTTCAGAGACTCCGATAATGGAAGGAATAGGACAGAACCGCCGATCAAAGCGTCAACAAGGTCGGGAAATTTCGAAAGTTCGAGGAGAAGGGGGTTGTGGAGCCTCTCGAACTCGAGAAGTGAAGACTTTTCCGACATGGCAAAACGAAGGAAAATAGTGCGAGGCGCAGTGCCGCCAAGGACCTGAAGGAGAACGCTGCCTACTTTTCCGGAAAGGGTGGAACTATCACCCGGGGACATAAACTCTTCTCCTGGTGGTTCTTCTTTCAGGAAGGCATTCTCGAATGGAAGGGGCCTTGTTTGATTCCGGTCTTTCTTTATGTTCCACCCCCTCCCCCTTTTCTCGAGACTCAAGAACAAGCCAGTGTGATAACCTGCATAACCCCCTGGTTAACAACCCTTGCAAGAAAACAACAATGCGACGCTTTAAATTCCGACCAGATTCACGCACTATTTGTGTTCTTGTGCTGCTGATCGCTTTTTCGTTCGCGAGTCTCTGTCTCACATTCCTTCTCTCCCAAGGTCTTTTTCGGCGGCTCGTTTCCCCTCAATTTCTGTTCTGTAGCGAAAAGCGAGTATGCTCGTGTGTCCCGCCGGCAAGAGACTGCAATAACGACCCTTAAATTTAATTTGCAAGCAGCCCAAACGAACATCTCTGACCTGTCAAGGCAGAGAGACCAACTCTCCGATGATCTGACGATTCAAGCGAGGGTCCTCGATGACCTTGTTGGCAATTTTACCCGCTTCCGATCCATGGTCAAAGATCAAACCGATACCATCAATCTCTCGCTCCAAAGCAAAGAATTGGATCTGGCCAAGGCACAAGATCTCCTCGCCCTTGTTCAGGACCAACTGGAAACAACCCGGACCGAGCTCAATTCCGCTAAGACCCAGCTTCTCTTCACCCAAACCCAATTCAACTCCGCCAAGACCCAGCTGGCCGCGAGCGAATCAAATCTCACCACAGCCAAGACCCAACTGGCCGCGAGCGAATCGGGTCTCACCACAGCCAAGACCCAACTGGCCGCGAGCGAATCGAACCTCGCCAAAGCCAAGACCCAACTGGCCGCGAGCGAATCGGGTCTCACCAAAGCCAAGACCGACATTATCGCCCTGGAGCAAAGCGCCCTGCCCCCCTGGGAGGAGGAGCCTCTCACCTATGGCATCCCAGACCCGCTGGACAGTTTTACGGTTCCGGCGGTGGTCTACCTGCCCCCGGGCACATCCTCTCGGACACGCCTGCTCTGGTACCAGCTCAACGCAGGCTTTGCCGTGACCCAGGACAGCCAAGAGGCGTTTTTGCTGCACGGCGGGGTGATGGTACCCGCTGGGTTGGAGCCGCTATCCCTGCGCCAATTCCCGTTCGATATGCCCCCAGGGCCGGGCTCCTGCGTCCAAGCCGAGCTGGCGCTCCAGCCCAAGCCGCTGGTGGTGTGTCGGCCCGGGGCGGCAGCCGCGGGTTGTGATTTGGAGCAGTGCAGTGGCACAAAGGTCTGCTCTTCCCACTCCTCCAACCCCCACCCCCCGCAACCGCCTGCGCCCGTTCCAGAACGCAGAGCACCACATCACCTCACCCCCGCTCGTGGACCCTCTCACAACCGCCGCTCGCGCCCCCCCCCCCCCCCCCCCCCCCCCCCCCCCCCCAAGCCGTTCAACACCCGTTATCCCTGGATCGATGTCACCTCCTCATCCCACACCACCACCCCCCTCCTCCTCATCCTCCTCATCCTCCTCCTCCTCCTCCCTCCTCCTCCTCCACCCCTCCTCCACCCCCCTCCTCCACCCCCCCTCCACCCCCCCTCCTCCTCCCTCATCCCTCCACCCCTCCACCCCCCCCCCCCCCTCTCCTCCTCCCCACCACCACCACCACCACCACCACCACCACCCCTCCTCCTCCTCCTCCTCCTCCTCCTCCTCCTCCTCCTCCTCCTCCTCCTCCTCCTCCTCCTCCTCCTCCTCCTCCCTCCTCCACATCCTCATCCTCATCCTCCACCACCACCACCCTCCTCCACCCCCTCCTCCCTCCCTCATCCTCATCCACCACCACCACCACCACCACCACCACCACCACCACCACCACCTCCTCCTCCTCCTCGATCTCCCACAGCATCCCCGCATCTGCGGCACCACGACATACCGTCGGCTGGAAGCGGCTTTTCCGGTTTGAGCCCTCTTCCTGGGCGAGCTGGAGGGCTATACCTGGGCTGCACCCTGAAGATGGCTGAGGATAGCGTCGCTGCCTGGGCCGACCTGTGGGACCAGGTCTGTTCTTGTTTTGGCTGTCGTTGAACCCCCATTGTTGGTCCGGCGAACCCACCCATGCTGCAATGCTCCTCCTCCTCCTCCCTTGCCCCCTCTGCCCTCTGCCCCTTGCCATCTGCCCCTCTGCCCTCTGCCCCCTTGCCATCTGCCCCTTGCCATCTGCCCCCTTGCCATCTGCCCCTTGCCATCTGCCCCCTTGCCATCTGCCCCCTGCCCCCTCTGCCCCCTTGCCCCCTCGGCCCCCTTGCCCCCTCTGCCCCTTGCCCCTCTGCCCCTCTGCCCCTTGCCCCTTGCCCCTTGCCCCTTTGCCCCTTGCCCTCTGCACCTCTTGGTGCCTTGCCATCTGCCCCTTTGCCATCTGCCCCTTGCCATCTGCCCCTTGCCATCTGCCCCTTGCCATCTGCCCCTTGCCATCTGCCCCTGCCATCTGCCCCTTGCCATCTGCACCCTTGCCCCCCTCTGCCCCCTTGCCCTCTGCGCCCTTGCCATCTGCGCCCTTGCCCTCTGCACCCTTGCCCTCTGCGCCCTTGCCCTCTGCGCCCTTGCCCTCTGCGCCCTTGCCCTCTGCGCCCTTGCCCTCTGCGCCCTTGCCCCCTTCGCTCTTCTCTTCTCACGCTGCTCTTCCTCGCTCGCTCTGCGCACCCCGCCAGCTCGGTGTCCGCACCTTTTTGCCCACGCTCGGCTCGACCGGCCGCTGGATGAATGACGAGATGGCATATCGGCTTTCCGCCTGGTGGTCCCTACGGCTCGGGGCCCCTCCCGTGGTTTGCCCCTCGGGGACGGTCTGCTCTCGTGCTCCCGGCGGCTTGCTGGGATCACATCACAATGCATAAGGACCAGCCGCGGCGCCTCTCTGCAATTTTTTTGGCCGATCATCACACACCTGATTCCTTCGCCCACGGGTGCAAGCAGTTTTTCCCGTTACTTCGTTCCTTCTTTACACGACACACACACACACACACACACAGACACACTTTGCTACCCTCTGCTTTTTGTGATCCCGTGACTTCTTGACCTTCTGTTATGACGCACACATTGACACACACGCGCACACATTTCTACCCTCTCTGCTTTTTGTGATCCCGTGACTTCTTTTCCTTCTGGTATGGTACACACTCACACTCACACATTGACACGCACACACATTTCTACCCTCTCTGCTTTTTTTGTGATTCCGTGACTTCTTGACCTTCTGTATGGCACACACACTCACACGCTCACACTCACACACATTGACACGCACACACATTTCGACCCTCTCTGCTTTTTATGATCCCGTTACTTCTTGACCTTCTGTATGGCACACACTCACACGCTCACACGCTCACACACTCACACTCACACACATTGACACGCACACACATTTCGACCCTCTCTGCTTTCTGCGATTCCGTGACTTCTTGACCTTCTGTATGGCACACACATTGACACACACACACTTTGCTACCCTCTCTGCTTTTTTTGTGATCCCGTGACTTCTTTTCCTTCTGTTATGACACACACACACACACACACACACACACACACACACACACACACACACACACACACACACACACACACACACACACACACACACACACACACACACACACACACACACTCACACATTGACATATACGCGCGCACACATTGACACGCACACACATTTCTACCCTCTCTGCTTTTTTTGTGATTCCGTGACTTCTTTTACCTTCTGTCTGACACACACACTCACACACAGGCCTGGCCCTCACCCGCTTTGTCTGTCATCTCGCCCCCACACCGCAGCTGCTTGGCATCCAACGCCACCACGGCAACATCCCCTGGGACGATGATGTCGATTTCAACATCTTTCAGGCGAGCCTGCCGCTTCTTCAGGAAGCCAAGAATCTGGTCGGGGATTTTTCGTTTGGTTTTTTGTTTTTTTCGACACAGGTGGGGACCTCGTGTTTTGATCAAACGGGTTTTGACACGGGTGGGGACCTCGTGTTTTGATCAAACGCACGCAGAAAAGGGGGTTTGACGACACGGGTGGGGACCTCGTGTTTTGATCAAAACGCACCTGAGCGCGAATCTCCCCGTCCTTTTCGTTTCGTTTCTGATCAACCCCGTTTTCGCCCTTCCCCCCACCACCACATCAGGCGGAGTTCACTCAAATGGGCTTTAACCTGAGCATGAACCCCGAAGTGCCGACCATCTATCGCATCTCCATCCCCGGCCGGCCGGCCATCAAGGGCCAGGCCTTCACCACACCATACATGGGTCTGTCTCCGCCCAACACAACGACGACACCGCGGCCTGCGCCTGCTCCTTTGTCAATCATCGTATCACCCGGCATCAGCATCAACAACATCACCCATCAGCATCAACATCACTCATCAGCATCAGCATCACTCATCAGCATCAACATCAATAGTATCACCCTTCAGCATCAGCATCAGCATCAGCATCAGCATCAGCATCACCCATCAACAACACCACCCCATCAGCATCAACAACATCACCCCATCAGCATCAACAACATCACCCATCAGCAACATCATTCATCAGCATCAACATCAGCATCATCCATCAGCACCAACAGCACCCATCAGCATTAACAGCAACATCATCCATCAGCATCAACATCACAACATCACCCATCAGCATCAACATCAACATCAACATCAACATCAACATCAACATCAACATCAACATCAACATCAACAGCACCCATGACACGGTATCTGCATCTGCATCTGCATCAGCATCAACATCACGGCATCAACATCAGCATCACTCCACACTCATCCCCACGTTCACACACGTGCGCGCAGATGTCTTCCCACTGGAGGCCCTGTACCCTAACACCACAATTGCCGAGCAGATGACGCTCATTCGCGGTCTGTCGGGCTCCCCACCCACCCCGCGGCGCACCGCAATATCATCATCATTCATCATCCAGTCGTCATCATCCAGTCATCATCATCCAGTCATCATCATCCAGTCATCATCCAATCATCACACATCACCATCATCCAGTCGTCATCATCATCCAATCATCATCCAATCGTCATCATCATCCAGTCGTCATCGTCATCCAATCATCATCATCAGCCAATCATCAGCCAATCATCAGCCAATCATCAGCCAATCATCATTCAAGCATCATCACCATCCAATCATCATCGCCATCCAATCACCATCCAATCATCATCACCATCCAAGCATCATCACCATCCAAGCATCATCACCATCCAAGCATCATCACCATCCAAGCATCATCACCATCCAAGCATCATCACCATCCAATCATCATCACCATCCAATCATCATCCAGTCATCCTCCTCCAGTCTTCATCATCCAGTCACCACTTCCCCCCTCTGCAGATTTCTCCGCGCTCCGGGCCAACCAAACCTCCTTCGCTTACACCTACCTTCATCTCGGTGTCCACGGGCCCTGGAAATACGATGACATCTTCCCAATCCGCTACCAACCCTACAACTACTACTACCTCCCTGTCCCCCACAACCTCGCCGCCTTCATGTTCTTCCTAGGCCCTGACGCGATGACCACCTGCCTCTCTCGGCCCCACAGCCACCTGGTGGACATGCCGGAACCAGAACCCCGGGCAATCCGACGCCCCTGTGCCTCGCTCATGACCCACTTGCCCGTGGTACGTCAGCTCAACCCGATCCCGTTCGAATGTGCGGCCTTCCCGCCTCTCCCCGAAGCCCACTACGAGGTGGCGGAGCGCTTCGCCCGGCGGGCGTTGGCCGTGCTGCGCGAGCAACAAGCAGATGCGGGCGGTGAGACCCTGCCGGCCTGGGTGCAATCGCTCATCCCGGCCGACGCGGCCGCCAACTGGTCCCTGATCCGTGAGAATATCACCGCCGATGAGCTGGCTATGACCCGGGGAATTCTCCACACCCAGTACGCCGTTCCACTGGTCCCCGATGTGCTGCCCAATTGTATGCTCTACGCCCAGGTCATCCGGCAGGTCGTCGGCCAGCGGGCTGTGCGGAGGCCCTTCCGGTCCCCCGGCGACATCTGGTATCTCCACTCGCTGGTGTGTGACCGGGCCCCGGACGAACCAACCGATTTTCTGGGACATCTGCACTTTTTCGGGTTGCCCGAGATTGGGGGCCTTGGCTGATGATGATGCTGCTGCTTATTTTTTCTCTTGCAGAGAACCATTTTTTTCAGGTTCTTCGACTTTATTTTTCACTCGAGTTATTTTTAGATTCCATCATCCTTCTACTTTGATTTCAGACACATTTTCTTCCATTTTTGGGGTTTCTCTCAAAATGGACCTTATGCGCGTTGTTGTGCATGCAGACCTACTCGAATGAGGTGCTTTCTCTCTTCGCTCCGTTATCGATCCCGCCCCATCGTGATCTCCTTTCATTTTCCTCCTCCTCCCTCTCCTCCTCCTCCTCCATCTCCTCCTCCCTCCCCCCCTCCCCTCCCCACTCACACCCTCCTCCTTCTTCTTCTTCTTCCTCCTTCCTCCTCCTCCCTCCCCCCATATCCTCCTCCTTCTCTCCTCCTTCTCTTCTCCCTCTCCTCCCTCCTCCTCCTCCTCCTTCCTTCTCCTCCTTCATTTCCACCCCTTCTTCTTCTTCTTCTTCTTCTTCTTCTTCTTCTTCTTCTTCTTCTTCTTCTTCTTTCTCCCTCACCCTCCTCGCTTCTTTCTTCCCGCAATTGTCACATCTGTCTCGTGGAGTGGGAAACCCAGAAACACACTAGGACGATGTTTTGTCCGTCTTCAAAAGGGTGCCAAACTTTACGTTCGCTCAAGCTGTGGCGTCATTTGAGAGACACCCACTTCCTGTCCGATTGATCGGTCCCGTTGCTCCACCCACACACCCACCCACACTGGGCCCTTCTTCGGTCGTCTGGGCATTGAGACGCCGACGTCAAAAAATCTCTTTTGGCCGAACAGAAGAAAAAAAAAACGAAAAAGTCAAATTAAATCACCGTGGGACCATCATCATCATCAAACCGCACATCACTGACTTCACAGGCACACAGGCGTTCCGTCTCCCAGTTGGTCGCGTCACACGACAGGTAGGACGGGATGAACGAGTAGAAGCACTTGCCCGATTTGACTCTCCCGGGGAACTGATGCATCCACGACGAGTAGGGGTGCGGTTCGCACCCGGCACACCTGAAGTAGCGCTCCAGGTCGGCACAGCTGTTCACTTGATCCAACAGGTCAGGCCGACACACCGATTGGTGATGGTGGGCCCGGAGGCAGTAGTGCCGGCATGATTCCCCCCGGCGCGAGGCACCCATGTGGAACCGGGTCACAGCCACATCCGGAAGGGATCCGTTCTTGTTGGGCACCCAGACGGTCTCCTGGGGAAGATCGTCCGAGAGCGGTGTGGATATCACCCGGTCGAGAATGTCGCGTCGTGGCCCCCAGAACAGGGAGGTCGTCCGGGCGAGCGGGTCGGCGCAGGGGGACAGGTCCGAGAGGCGGGCGCACTCGGGGAGATAGCGATCGTCGGTCCACATGCCGATGAGCGGGTCGTGGCATTGGAAGACATCGGGGAAGTCGTTGTTCATGGTGGAGATGGTACCCCCTGGTGCACCATCTGGGGGGGGAGGGGGCGGAGGGAGGGAGGGAGGGGGAGGAGGACGGAGAGGGTGAGAATGGGAGTCAGGTCACATTCGAGTGGTGCAGTCATGGGGCGAATCATCATCCAGTCATCATCATCATCCAGCCGTCATCATCATCATCCAGTTATCACCATCATCATCCAGTCGTCATCCAGTCATCATCCAGTCTCATCATCCAGTCTCAGTCTCATCATCCAATCATCATCCAATCATCATCATCGTCATCCAATCATCGTCATCCAATCATCATCATCATCATCATCATCATCATCCAGTCATCACCAAGTGTCGTCTGCGTGTGTGTCGGTGGGTATGACGAACCTGGTTATAGCGGTACGTGAAGAAGGTCCGGGCCCCGAAGTGCTCCACGCTGCGCTCCTCGGCGGCCTGCCACACCCTGGTAAAGATGGTGTCCACGGGCCAGTGCCCGGCCATATCCCCGACAACCGACAGGAAAAACGGGATGTCCCGATGCTGGGCCAGGATGCCGTTGAGCCCGAAACTGAGCCGAAAGGCGGAGAACCGGTCGAGGAAGGAGAAGAGTGCCTCGGCGGGGGAGGCGGAGGCGCCCGGGGAGAAGAAGAGCGTGCGGGGTGGCGCGACATTGGGTATATTGCCCCCGGCCGCGGAGGCCGTGGGGCCGGCCGGGTTGGGATGTTGGGGTTGGAGTGGGCTGGGCGCCGGAAGGAGAGGTTCCAGCAGGCGGGCCAGATGCAAGCGCGAGTCCGGGCAGAAGAAAAAGTCATCTGGGGTTATACAGACAGGGGTGAGTGAGACCGATGGGCCAAAAAAATTGGGCACGGACCTTCCATCAGGAAGAACAGTTCCCCGTCGTTCTGTGGGGACCAGCGGTATGCCCCCGGGGCAGTGGAGTAGGATGAGTTTGAATAAAAGTGCGTCAGCATGGCGCCAAAGTCGAGCGTCTGCTGAATTTTCACTGGACTTGGTGTGGTGCACTCCTCGCATTGGAGGAAAGGTGCAAGAGCGGTCGCGAGGGTGGGAGATATCAAGGTGGCGTTGATCTCAAAAAAACGGATGAGACCCGAATCCTCTTCGGCATGAAACTGTTCTCGAGCCTTGGTGAAAGCAGGGTGATTGTTCGGGCGCATGTTGTAGACCCAAAGGTCGAAGGGGAAGAGGCTGGGGTTATCGCGAAATTCGTTGAGGAAACTGGCGATCGTTCGAGAAAGAGGGTGCTCCGTCCCATTGGGAAGACGGTCTCGAGGAATGGTTGGGAAAATGAAGTGGATTCGTGGGATTGTGGAAGAACTGTACGATGAGGCGCTCCAAAAAGCGGCAACAATGGCGAAAATGGTCACAAGCAACAAAATTAGTTTTCTGAATCTGTAAATTCGTCTCCTTGTCCCCGAACACCAGCGCCGAAGAGGGCGCTCATCATCTGAGAACATGGGCCTGGTGACAGCGGTCTTGACCCGGAGGGGAGAAAGCTCCCGACGGGCATTTTCGGGGGCCCATTTTCGCGAGATTTCTGAATGCTGCCTCACCCAGCCCACCGTTATGTCACGGCTGCCTGATGACGAAAGCGGACACTCTAATAGAGCCAGTTGTAAAACAACAGCAGGCAACCCAGGATGAACATCATATACGCCAGGACTCGACGCATGGAGGTACCCCGCCGAGCCTAGGCAAAGGGAACAGAGGAAGTGTTTAAAAAAAGGACAGGAGCGCCGAAGGCTGGCTCCAGACCTGCACGAGCTGGGAATGGGCATCGTCCACATTCTGGTTGGAGGAGAGCAGGTTTTGGATGATGTCTTGAATCTGGATGTCCTGGCGCTCCATCTGGAAATGGTTAAAACACGAAAATAACGCACGCCAGTGGAAACCAGGCGCGGTCGAGGAAAACGATGGGAGATGAAACACCCGGATGAAACACCGGGGGGGGTGACACACGCCGGGGGATGACATATGCCGGGGGGGGGGGGGGAGAGAGAGAGAGAGAGAGAGAGATGACATTCACAAGCGGGGGGGTTCGGGTCGGAAATGATGGGTGACGATGAGGGTGATGGCGATGATGATGATGATGACGGGGCAATGATGACAGGGGGGAGGATGACAAAGTCGATGGAGAATGACAACGGACTTGCTGTTGGAGGTATTCGTCCAGCCGGGCGATCTCCAGGGAGGTGTTCTCCACTTGCCTGTGGAGGAGGGGCCGGAAGCGCGAGTGAATGTGGTGTGTGCCGGAAAGACGGAAAGAAGTAACGGGAAAACAAAAAAAAGCAGAGAGGGAGAAGAGACATGTGGTGTGTGTCGTAAAGAAGGAAAGAAGTAACGGGAAAACAAAAAAAGCAGGAAGACATCAAGAATGTAACTGTGAATGTGATGTGTAGTGCGCGCGTGCGCGCAAAAAGGGATGTGTCAATCCGGCGATGGAAAGGGAGAGCTGCTTGGGTGTGGTGGATCTGTGTGTTGTCCAGAAGAAGGAGGAAGAAGAACGGATGTCGAAAGGGGACAAGCCGGTGTGAAGAAGGAAGTTCCCATCATCAACGGGTGGCTCTTTGTGTCGCGAGACGGACTTTGCTCGGAAGAAGACATCGGTCAGCTCCCGGGTGAGGTCGGCGTTCTCCTGCTCCAGCAGCTCGCCCTCGCCCTGAGGCACATGGGCCATGGGCACCGAGGCTCCGACCGGGGTGAGTGGGCTCATGGGGGTCATACCGGTGGCCGGGGGTCCAGCCATGACAGGTCCGGTGGGAGTCGCCGGGGTGGTGGTGGCGCTTGGGGTGCCCGGGGTGGCGGGCGCGAGCAGCTGGAACAGAATGGGATGATTTGAGATGTCAACCCCTCGGTGATGCCGACCTGTGCGGGACGGTGTCGGACGTGGGCCGAGGAGAGCTCAAAACTGCCAATTTTGAATTCAAAAAAGAGTGATGTGATAACCCCCTGGGTGGTGTCGACACAGACAAGGCGCGCTGTTGGGATACCCCCTCGGCCCTTAAACGCCGGGCCTGGTTGTAACGCTGTGAGAATACCTGCAATTGCTGGTACAATGTATGCACGACGTTTTTCTGGTGTGAAAAAAGATCCGTCAGGGTACTGGCAATCCGAGCCTGGGTCAGCTTGAAGGGGAATTTCTGAGTTCCTGCGGGGGGGGGATAAACGTCATGATGAGAATTGCCCAATCCGACCGATGCTTTGTTCGAGAGCTTCGATGCGAGAGGTGGCGAGACGAATAAACTGTACAGTTTCCCGCTCGATGAGATCGCGCTGGTCGTCGGTCATGGCAGAATGTGATGCGAATGCGTTGACGTTGACATAATCTCGGTAGTTTCTTTCCAGGAACGTATTTCCTTTTTTTATCAAGTCAGACTACAAGGTGGACCAAATGAGAAAGGCGGAAACAAGAATACGGACGATCTCTTGTGCTGTTTGGCGAAAAGCAAGTGAGACAGACAACAGAGGGTTTTGACTCTTGGGGGTTACGGGCTGGACTTTGTCTGCCGCCGAAAGGGTCACTATGAGGGAGAATGACCATAGGAATCGTCGGAGGAGGACGGGACCTTCATTGTGCGGGCGCATATTCATCCCTTTGGTTGAATCGACGACGCCTGTCTTCGGCATGGGCAGACACCGGACGTCACTCCGTGTGCCGAGGGATGACGACTCCAACCTTGATGAGACCCAGACGCTAGCGGACCGACGCAGACACTGCCCTTTCCTCGAAAGGATCTGGCGCCACAACAAGTCCGAATGGCTCCACCCCGGTTTGTGGCAATCGAGAAGCGTCCCGACCCCCTGCCCTGCCCTTGCTGGGGAAGAGTGTTGCGGGACGATGGGCAAATGTCAGACGAGTGAGAGAGAGTGAGTGTGTGTGTGTGTTCAACAGAACGAAGTGTGAAAGTGAAAAGTGGTCACAGGGACAACAAGGGTGATTCGGGTCGACAGGGCAATTCCGAAAGAAAGATCACGAAACCGGGAAGGGGATGTAGAAATATGGATGGTTCGCCTCACACGAGGCTGCATTAACACGAGACTGACTGATGGAGAACCACCATGCACAAACCCTTCGCCTCCGTCCCTCCACCATCCAAGGGCAGACTGGCAGGTGCTAGCGGGAGATCAATCCCAGCAGCCAAAGCTAACACGGGAGGAAGGCACTCAAACATGGACCGGCTCCGAGATCGACAGCCGAACCCAAGATCCTGTTTTTTTTACCGTGAGCTAAAAGGGAACCGATCACCGGCTGCGCTGCGTCTTTCGCCTCAGATCGTCTCCGAAAAATAGGGAACACACCCACCAAACCTCAAGGAACCCTCGGACGAGGTCAGTTAAAAAAAAAAAACTCGCTTAACGTGTTCGGACAGCCACCGAGGAAAGTGTGTGGGATAGAGAGAAAAAGAAACAAGAGGGCAGCGCGCTGACTTAATTTAGCAGGTGGAGTTGTTCTTGCCGGACAGAATCAGGGAAACAATAAGGCCATAGAGGGCAAGGGCTTCACCGAAGATAAGAATCAGCAGCATACCAACGAACAGCTTCTGCTGGCGAGCATTGGCGCGGACACCAGCATCACCGACGATACCAATGCAAATACCGGCGGCAAGGGCGGAGAAGCCAGTGGAAAGACCAGAGGCGAGGTGAGCGAAGCCATTGAAGAGGGAGTACTCCTGGCCAACTGATGATAGAAACAAAAAACGAAAAGATATACCAAAGATGAGGTCAAAAGAGTTCGATAAGACAGACTCATACCGGACAGCAGCACGGCGACGATAAGGCCATAGATACCCAGGATACCTGTAATCGAAAGGAAGTCAGAAGATGAGTCAAAAAAAGCAAGCCGCAAACAAACCAGCCATAATCGTAGGAATGGTGGACTTCATGACGAGCTGGGGATGAAGAACACCCATGGCGCAGACACCGACACCGGCCTTAGCGGTACCGTAAGAGGAGCCAAGGTCTGAATAAGAAAGATGGCCAATGAATGCAAAATCGGAAAAACCGTGACAGACTGGCGAAAATGATGGCGCAGGCGCAGCCCATGAAACCGAAGAAGGGGGCAGAAGGGGGGCACAGGTCAGAGGGGAAAGTCATTGCGATTGCTGTAAAAAACCAATGGGAAATAAGCTCGAATGCGGGAGAAAAAGCGAGAGCAGACGTGCTGCTGAGTGGTGGAAACCAACGGGGTACAGCCAGCTGATCCTGGCCACGAGGGTTGAAAAAAGACTTTGGGCACCTGCTCCGAGATTGATTTGTCTGCCGCACTCCAAGACCGAGTGACACTGCACACACACACGTTGTTTTCGCTGCCACAAAAGCAAGGAAACTCCCTTTCCGATCGGGAGGATCGGTACAGAGAAAAAGAGAAAACGACAAGATTCGGAACGGAGAGGTGGGATATGGCAGAGAAAAAAAGCATGTTCACGCGGGGGAGTGGGGTGGGTGCTGTTGTGCGGCGAGTGTTCGGTCCTTGTCCTCTTGCATTTGCGCCAGGGTGTACGAGATCTGGGCAACGCTGACCACGCAGGCCCCGATCAAGAAGGGGGTAGAGGGACGGGTCCAAGTGGCCAGACTGGTCACGAAGGTGGATCCGAAGAGGGCAAAGACAGTCGTGAAATTTTTGCGAATGTTGTCGAGGTATTTGATGGTGAGAGAGGTCAGAATGCCAATCGAGGCGAGAAGGAAGGAGATTGTGAACTTCTCGCCCAGGGCAGCAAGACTGGGCGGGTTGGTGAGGACCCCTTGGCCCACAGCCAGTGCGGCATTGCAAACGATGCCGAAAGTGTAGAGCTGCAGATTTTGCCAATGGATGGGCTCCTGGGCATAAGCAGGATCTTTCATGAACTTTTCGGTGATCACACCGGCCAGGGCAGAGCAGGCCGGGACGAGCAGCCCAAACAGCAGCCCCAGTGGGTGGACCACGAAGAACGAGGATTCTGTGGCAGATGCCGGGGAGGAGGAGGAGCCGGCACATGGGTTGAGTTCGCTCATGAGCACCCCAAAGAAGGCTGATAAGATGGCGCACCACCGCTGGGCGCCAATCCACTTGCGAAGGAAGAAGAGCGAAAGGAGGGGGGTGATCACCAGGCGGAAGTTCCCCAACAGGGCATACGTGGGCCCGTCGAGGTAGTGGAAGGCGGAGTTCGACACATTGTTCTGGACAAAATAAATGATCGAGGGAAGTCCCCACATCAAGAAGCGGTTCACCTCGAACTTGATGACGACACCCTTCCGATGGCGCATGGAATAAGTCATTGCCGCAGAAAAAAGGAATTTCATCATTTCAGCAAAAAGGACAATCAGAGCCGTATCAGATTTCGACTTTCCCTGGAAGAAGAAATGGTCACACATCTGAATGCCGAATGCGAAAGTCCAGACGTGTCTCGCCGATAACTGAAGATAAATCACCACCAAAATGGTGTTTGCGAGGATGATCGCACTCTTCGCCAAGGCGCTTGCCATTCGAGCGCAAATTTGCCACCCAACAGGTGGTCTGTCCCCCAGAGGTGGAACCAGCTTTTTTTTCGAGTTGTTGGAAGGCTCAGAGCCGCTCAAGGAGATTTTCAAAAAAAAATCAGCATGGTCCCTTTTTAATCTCGAGAGCACGCACAATCCCAAGGCGGAGGCGAGACGGCGGGGGTCGAACGAGCCGGAAGTTCTTCCCCTTCTCCCAAACCCGCGGGGATGAAGCTGCACAGGAGTCGCTCGATAACATACTCCCCATGACGACAACACCATCCCCCGGCCCGTCCAGCCGGGCACCCTGGAAGGGACATGTTGGGGACGTCAATCACGATGTTGATGGTGGCCCGGTGGGAGACACCTGGCCCTTCAGGTGTTCTCGAGGCAGGGCAAGGATTGTCGCCTCGCCCGGGGGCGGCGAGGGGGTCCCTCCCCGGGGTCCGCGTGATTTTTGCCCGGTGCACCTGGGTTCTTATGCATTCGATTCCTCCGTGGCGGCGCCCGTTGGATGGGCTCAACTCTCTTTGCCACCACACACCCCGACCATGTGCGTTCGTAGGGGGAGTTCGGGGCATCCACTCATTGTTTTCTCGGGTGGGGCGAAATGAGTTCAGAGAGAAAAATAAAGTTGGGGGGTGATGTTGGTGATGTTGGGGGTGATGATGATGATGATGGTGACGATGATGATGATGATGATAGTGGTGATGGTGATGCTGATGATGGGTGGGTTTCATAGTGGACTCCACACAACGAGAGGTGGGGGGGGGGGGGGGGGATGAGCCACACATGTGAATTCAACCCCTGCTCACCTCCAGCCGCCGCCGCAGCCCCACCCCTTTGCGGGAGGGGGCATGGAGGGGGTCCGGGGAAGCAGGCAAGGTCCACGAGGGGCAGAGTGACACAGACACACACAGACACACACAGACACACGCAGACACACAGACACACACAGACACACACAGACACAGACACACACGGAGAAAGACACAGGAAAGCCAACACATAGGTTTCATGATGGGCCCACCACACGGCATAATAAAATCGGGGGCGTAAAAGGGAGATGAAACGAGGCGCAGTCTGCGAGCTTTGATCATAAATTTTGGGAGGGACGGGGGGGACGGGGGGGGGGGGGGGGAGCGGACTCGGGGAAAAAATAATAAAACGAAAAAGAACAAGAAGACAACGAAAAATTGGGAACATCCCCCCCGACGCGATCAGTCGACGTTCCCCGGGGGGTGGAGCAGGCTATGCTCACTTACTGGGGTCCTTCGAGCAACTGCACGAAACTCGACGGGGAACCAACCCGTGTGCGGCTGTCCCCCCGGGGGTGGAGCAGGCTATGCTTACTGGGGTCCTTCCAGCAACTGCACGAAACTCGACGGGAACCACCCCGTGTGCGGCTGTCCCTGCAGTCTGCCCACCCACCACCCCGTCTCGTGCTGCCGAATCACCTCAATCAGCTCACCCTTGCGGAAACTGAGTTCCGGTGGCTCCGCCCCGGGACTAGCCACATACCGGTGTCGGGCCATGGCCAGGGGCAAGTTGGCTGCCCCCGGACTGACGAGATCAAGGGAGGCCCCGGGCGTGGGTCGGCCGGATGGCGGAAATCCGCTGGACGAGGGAGCGGAGGAGCGGGCCGGGGTCAGGAGGGTGTCAAGCATCAGGTCGGGGGGCGAGGGCTCGGGTGAGGTCGGCTGATCGGCGGAGGCAGCGGAGGCGGCCGAGTGCAGGCGACGGGAGGACGGGGGTGGACGGCCGCGGGCCGAGCGGGCGGCCGAGGCGGTGGTGGAGGAGACTGGGGGTTGAGTGGTGGGGGAGTTTGAGAGTGGTGAGTGGACGATGGATCAGGGCTTGTTGTCCACCCCCCGCACACACACACACACACCATCATATCATCTTGGTCATCAGCATGATCCAATCATCATCATCATCCAATCATCAACATCATCATCATCACCGCCATCATCCAATCAACATCCAATCAACATCATCATCATCAACATCATCATCCAGTCATAGTCATCGTGATTCATTACCACATATATCGTCTTGATCATGATCATGATCATCATCCACACCACCACACCCATCCCGCCCGCCCTCCCTCCGACACACAACACTGACCTTCCCCAGTAGGGCCCCGAGTCCGGCCCGCGAGAGCCGCCGCGGTCCCCGGCGACCGGGCCAAGCCAGACTGCCCCGGACTGTTCCATCCGCCAGCTGCCTGTTGAATGTTCTGCTGCTGATGCTGCTGATGCTGGTGCTGCTGCGGGCGGTCGGAATGTGTGGCGTGGCGGGCGGCTCGCGAGGAGGATGAGCGGGTGGTGGCGTTCGGGTCGGGGAGAGAGCCACTATCCGTGCCGGGTGTCGACCAGCCCCCGGTGCCGCCGCTTGGCGCCTCGCCAGCGTGCCGGCTGTGGGGTCATGAGGAAGAAGGGGAAGGTGTGGTGGTATGTATCGTCGTCGTCGTCGTCATCATCATCATCATCATCATCATCATCATCATCATCATCATCATCATCATCATCATCCAATCATCCAATCATCCAATCATCATCATCATCCAGCCATCATCATCCAGCCATCATCATCCAGCCATCATCATCATCATCATCAGCATCAGCATCCAGTCATCATCATCCAATCATCATCATCATCATCATCATCATCATCATCCAATCATCCAATCATCATCATCATCCAGTCATCATCATCCAGTCATCATCATCCAGTCATCATCATCCAGTCATCATCATCATCATCATCAGCATCAGCATCCAGTCATCATCATCCAATCATCATCATCATCATCATCATCATCATCATCATCATCCAGTCATCATCATCATCCGTCACCATCCAATCATCATCATCATCATCATCATCATCATCATCATCATCATCATCATCATCATCATCATCATCATCATCCAATCATCATCATCATCATCCAATCATCATCATCCAATCATCATCCAATCATCAGTCATCATCCAATCATCATCCAATCATCATCCAACCATCATCACCATCCAGTCATCATCATCATCATCATCATCATCATCATCATCATCATCATCATCATCATCATCATCATCATCATTATCATCATCCAATCATCATCATCATCGTCCAATCATCATCATCATCATCATCATCATCATCATCATCATCATCCTCATCCTCATCCTCATCCTCATCCTCATCCTCATCCTCATCCAATCATCCAAACAACCATCCATCCACATCCATTCAGCCATCCAGCACAGCCATCCATCCGGCCATCCATCCAGCCATCCTCATCCATCCCATCCGCGTGCATCCCTCCCCCATCCCTCCCATCCCAGAGCCCAGCCGGGGGGAAGCATACACAAACCTTCGCGTGACCGTCGTCCCGTTCGCCGCTGCCGCCGCCGACCCGCCGCCTCCTCCTCCTCCTCCTCCTCGCCATCATCATCATCCGCCGCGGCATCAGCGGCCATCCCACCTCCAGGGCAGGCGGGGACGGAGCCGCCAGCCAGACGGGCAGATCGACCCCGGTGATGTCAACCGCCGGGGTGAAACCGTCTGAATCTTGTTGTTGTTGTTGGTGTTCTTGTTGCTGCTGCTGGTGCTGGGGCGGCAGGCGGGGCCGGGCGATGGTGGGGTTGGCGGCCGCCGCGGGACGAGCGCGGGCGAGCGGGGCGAGGCGGGTCCTGTCCGGGTGTATGCGAAAATGCGCGAGATGAGTGATTGGCGCCAGGACATTGCATAATGCGCGTGCTGTTGCCCCCAAGGTGGCCGATATACAAAACAGCATACAATAAAAAAGCATCAAAATAGCATCAAAATTCACATTTCCCGTTTGGTTGTTTGGTGTTCTTCTTGAGAGTGCCTCGCCCGTGTCAAAACAACAACAACAACCACAATCGCTCATCATCCAACATCCATCATCATCATGATCATTCATCATCATCATCAACCAACACCACCAATACCACCAACACCACCACCCACCACCACCCACCCACCACCACCAACACCGCCACCCAATCACAAACAGACCTGCGTACGCATGCTGCTGCTGCTGCTGCTGCTGCTGCTGCTGCTGTTCCTTCTGCTGCTGCTGGCTACCATCATGAGCTCCTGCTGCGCCGTGCCACCCGGGGCCAGCGCCCCAGTCCCCTCGCCCATCGTCCCGCCGCCCTCCGGCAGCACCATCATGGCTGGCGAGTTCGATCGGGACGTGGCGGCGGACACCAACAACGGGGTCTCGCCCGGCTGTCTGCCGGCCTCCCCGCCGGCGGCGCCGCGTTCGAACGAGTAATTAGATGGGGCCGCCGGACCGCCATACATCGCGGCATCCGAGGGGTTTATCAGGCGGGGCAGGGCGGGGCCGGTTGTCGGGGCTGCGGCCGGCTGCCGGGCTGGGCGGGTGGTTGGGATGGCAATGTCAGCGAGCCGTCCTGGGGGTGTACGGAGCGGGCGGGTCCAGAGCGGCGGGGAGGCGAAGTGGCCTGGGGGTGCCTCCGAGGCCGCATCCTGGGATGGGTGTGTGTGCGCGTGTGTGTGTGTCGGATGCCGGACAGTGAGTTTCAACGCACCTGCCGCAGATGCACATTCAATCATTCTCGTCATCATCATCATCATCATCATCATCATCATCATCATCATCATCATCATCATCATCATCATCATCATCATCATCATCATCATCATCATCATCATCATCATCATCATCCAAATCATCATCATCATCATCATCAATCATCATCCTGGGATGTGTGCGCGCGCGTGTGTGTCCGGATGCCGGACAGTGAGTTACAACGCACCTGCCACGGATGCGCTTCGAATCATCATCATCATCCAACCATCATCATCCGATCATCATCATCATCATCATCATCATCATCATCATCATCATCATCATCATCATCATCATCATCATCATCATCATCATCAGCATCCAGATCATCAGCATCCAGATCATCATCATCCAGATCATCATCATCCAGATCATCATCATCCAGATCATCATCATCCAGATCATCATCCAGATCATCCAATCATCCAATCATCAACAACATCAACAACATCATCATTATCATCATCAGCATCAGCATCCAATCAGCAGCAGCAGCAGCATCCAATCATCCAGATCATCATCATCCAGGCATCAAACGATCCAATCATCATCCAATCACCATCCAATCATCATCCAATCACCATCACCATCATCATCATCCATCACCATCACACATCATCACAGACGTGCTGTCCGGGGGCCGGGTTGTACTCGCCCATGTAATACTCGGCCCCGCGGAAGCTGCCCATGGAGGAACTGCGAAGGAACGGGGCCACGGGCATGGGCGACACATTGTAGGGCATCTCGCTCGGCGGGGCATCAAGTTGCTGCTGCGGGTGAGGCCCAGCGTCGGCCTGGGAAATTGTGGTATGGATGAGAGGATGGTGATGAACGGGATGATTGATTGATTCGATGATGATGGTGATGATGATCGGGTGGGAGTAGTGGTAGTGGATGGTCGTGGTAGTGATGATGAGATCGGACATCGAACCACCACCATCCCAGAGTCTCATTAGCGTCATCGTGCAATCATGCAATCATCATCATGCAATCATCATGCAATCGATTATTATTCATGCAATCGTCATTAGATCATTCAATCATCATCAATCAATCATCATCATCCAATCATCCAATCATCATCATCATCATCCAATCCATCATCCATTCAGTCACATGATCCTCCAATCATTCAGTCACACACCCGTACAAACCTGGGACTCAGGGGGACTGGGCAGCGGGGGCGGCATGACGATGGGCTGGGAATGGTCTTCGTCACCCGTGTGATGCTGCGAGGCCGACAGGTGAAGCGACGGGTCGTCGGCCGGCGAGGGAAGCACCGTCAGCGTACCCCCGGCCTCGTCCATGTGCTGAAGAGATGATGATGATGATGATGATGATGATGATGATGATGATGATGACTGGATGATGATGATGATGATGATGATGATGATGATGATGATGATGATGATGACTGGATGATGATGATGATGATGATGATGATGATGATGATGATGATGATGATGATGATGATGATGATGATGATGATGATGATGATGATGATGATGATGAGTGATGACTGGATGATGATGATGACTGATGATGACTGATGATGATGATGATGATGGATGATGATCGGATGATGATCGGATGATGATCGGATGATCGGATGATGATCGGATGATGATGATGATGATGATGATGATGATGATGATGATGACTGGATGATGATGATGATGATGATGATGATGATGATGATGATGATGATGATGATCGGATGATCGGATGATCGGATGATGATGATGACTGGATGATGATGATGATGATGGATGATGATGACTGGATGATGATGATGGATGATGATGATGACTGGATGATGATGACTGATGATGGATGATGAATGGATGATGAATGGATGATGGATGATGAATGGATGATGATTGGATGATGATGGATGATGGTTGGATTGATCGAATGATGATGATGATGATGATGATGATGATTGATTGATGATGATGATTGATGATGATGATTGGTTGATGATGATGATTGGTTGATGATGATGATTGGTTGACGATGATGATGAGAATGTTGATGATGAGAATGTTGATGATGAGAATGTTGATGCTGAGAATGTTGATGAAGAGAATGTTGATGATGAGAATGTTGATGATGAGAATGTTGATGGTGGGAATGTTGATGATGATGTTGATGATGAGAATGTTGATGATGAGAATGTTGATGATGGTTGGATGATGATGATGGTTGGATGATGATCTCTATGAAGGTGGTGGCGGTGATGGCGATGGTGGTTGGGATGCCGATGCTGATTGGAAGCTTGATGCCGATGCTGTTACTGAGACCGGCGTTGCTGGCGATGATTGGATCATGCCGATGCCGATGATTGGCTGAGAATGCACCAACAACAGACCACATCATCCAAGGGATGGCTCATGCCCTCGCCACCATCATCATGGCCCCGCCCCGAACCCCGGTCGGCCTGCTCCTCACGGCGCATTGGGTCGGCCGGCTGGGTCGTATTGGCATTGGCGGCCGCGGCCGCAACAGCCGCAGAGGCGAAGCCAACGGGCGTCGGATGGCGGGGCGGCTCGGCTGAGAGCCGCTCCACCTGTGCGGACAATGAGGGATGAATTGTGTTCTTTGGGGCCGGGTTTGAGGTCTTCGGGCGGACAGAAAAATTATGGGTCGGGGGAAAAATTGGTCCCATAATAATATCGACTGCACCCATGTACAAGAAGGGGCAATAATCAATGGTGGCTGTCCAACCACGGGCAGGCCAGGGCGGTGCGTGATTTTTCGGGTTACCCACCACCACCACCACCACCACCACCACCCCTCGTCTACCTTGCCCACCGCCCCCCATATTCTCCATCCCCGCCCATACACATCCCTCTTCTCTCTCGCGGGACCGGATTGCCAGAGGTGCCCCTTTCTTTCCCCAGATCTTGTTCTGCAGATTGTCGACATTTTTTTATACAACTCCCGCTTTGGCATCGTGGCAGCTGGCCGGGCCGTGCACTGGTGAAAAAGCCCAAAATATGCCTTTTTGACGATAGCTTTTCTGCCTTAGATTTTAAAACTGATGCTGAAAATCTATAAAAGAAAAAACAGGCACCAGCACAGCGAGGGGGGGGGAAGTCAGCAAAAGCTTCGTCAGCCACCCCAAGGATTCAGTGTGTGGCCATCCGGAAGAGTTCTTCGCTATCCAGCTCCGTACTTCTTCTGGGTCTCCGTCTTCGCGGCAGATGACCTCGAGGAGGCCATCCCCCCGGCCCCCGCCGCTCTCACCGGGGAGCCCACCCAAAAGAGGAACTCGAGCTGCCCATATGGAAGTCTTCATGCGGAGTCACGAGCGACCCGCCAACTGGTTCTGGAATGTGCTTTGCCCTGGAATCTGCAATGTGCTTTGCCCTGCCTCCGGAGTGCGACGATCATTTGAGGTCGTCGGGCGGACAGCAAAATTATGGGTCAAAAAAAAAAAAAAAAATCAAACATGAGGTCAAATCGTTGTCAAAAGTGAACCGGCGAAATGCATTCATTTTCAATTGGTGTGGAGGATGATTTTTGGCGTCCCGACTGGCCTGGCATCGTTCCTGCGAGTCTCTCGGCTCACACGCCCCCCCGAAAAATTGGTCTCCCTTGAAATTTTTTTGGGTGTCTCGTTCACCTCGCCTCACTTCACTCGCCCAGTTATGATAAATAAATAATCCGTCTCATCACAAACCCAGATGCCCAAGAAGGTGGAAAAACCGGGGGAGGCGTCACAAATGCCTGTCCAACCACGGGCAAGGCAGACCAGACAGACCATGCCGAGCCATGCCTAGCGACACGATCACAAAAAAAAAAACGTTCAGTTCTAACGATTTATGAGGTCTTTTAGCGGACAGATAAATTATGGGTCGAAGAGTGGTCTCCCATAATAATTTCCGGCAGGTGGCTTGCACAAGAAGAAGAAAAAACCAAAAAAACCACGTGGACGACGTCGAGCAATAATCATATCCACCACCACAGACGACGTGGGGGGGAGGGACGACAGACCATGCCCACAGTCGACATCCCTGCCAACAGCGGTGGCGGGGCCTGCTGCTGCTGCTGTTGGTGCTGCTCAGCACGCTCGTCCGCCTCCATGGCGGCCCGCAGCTGCTGTTGGTGTTCCATCTGCTGCTGCTGCTGCTGCTGGTGCGGGCTCTCGTCCTCACGGACGGTGGCCACCCGCCCAGCCAGCATGGGTGCAGCAGCGCCCGCAGCAGCGGCGGCGGCAGCAGCAGCGCGATGGTACATTGACATGTCGAGACTGGGTACGGGCGAGGCGCGGGTACTGCTGGTGCCGATGGTCAGGGGGGATGGAGAGCGATCCACGTAGCCGGGAGCGGGGCTGCGGAAGTGGCGACAGCGGGGTCGTGGGCTGGGGATGGGAAGTGGGGGAGTCGGCGGAGGGGTGTGTGTGCGAATGGGGATGATTGGGTGATGATGAAGATTTGACGAGGGGTGAGTGATCGTGCTGATGCTGATGCTGATGGTCGCGATGATGGCGATGGTGATGATCTGGATGAAGAAGACTTGATGATGACTGGATGACGCTGATGATGACTGGATTGATGATGATGATGACTGGATTGATGATGATGATGGCTGGATGATGATGATGATGATGACTGGATGATGATGACTGGATGACGATGCCTGGATGATGATGCTGATGATGCTGATGCTGATGCTGATGATGATGCTGATGCTGATGCTGATGCTGATGCTGATGCTGATGCTGATGATGACGACGACGACGACGACGACGACGAGCCAGACCAGCGGGGAGGGGCGTCCGATAGCGGATGGCGTTGACGGCTGCCCGATGCTGGAGGGCGGAGGCGCCTGCCTGTTCCATCGACACGGGTGAGGCCAGAGCACTGGCTGCCGTCTGGGAGGGTCGGGGGGGGGGGTTCGGTGTCAGATGTCAGGTGTATGATCAATTGGACACGAATCATCTCAAAATATGACGCCGCACAGCAGGGCACACGAAGAACCCGGGTCCAACGCGATGCCTCGCCAAGCGAGAGCGAGAATGAAGGGGAAAATCTGGGAGGGCGAGTGGGTCGAGGGATGGAAGGGGGATGGAAGTTCACTCGTGGGAGCGCGGCTCGTCCCATTGACATGACAAGTCGGCTCTTTCAAAGACACGCAGTGAGCGTGGTGGGTGGTGGTGAGGGGGGTTATCGCCAGTTAGGGGCGGACAGACGGCACGGAGGGGAAGGTTGGCGGGGGCCAGGATGTGTGGGTGCCGAGCGAGTGCCTGGTAGTTGACGGATCGCGTGGATGCGAACATCCGCCTGGACAGCCGGGCGTAGAGGCGGATTGAGGCGGCAAGGGGCCACCACTGGACGGGTGTGCGGCGGAATGATGATGAGGATGTTGATGATTGGATGATGATGATTGGATGATGATTGGATGATGATGATGATTGGATGATGATTGGATGATGATTGGATGATTGGATGACGATTGGATGATGATGACGATTGGATGATGATGATCGGATGATTGGATGATTGGATGATCGGATTGGATGATGATGATGATGATGATGATGATGATGATGATGATGATGATGATGATGATGATGATGATGATGATGATGATGATGATGATGGTGAAGATGATGATGATGACTGGATGATGATTGGATGATGATGATGATTGGATGATGATGATGATGATGATGATGATGATGATGATGATTGGATGATGATGATGATGATGATGATGATGATTGGATGATGATGATTGGATGATGCTGATTGGATGCTGACTGGATGCTGCTGCTGATGATGATGGTGATGATTGCACGATGGTGATGATTGGATGCTGATTGGATGCTGAGAATGCTGGATAGCGTGTGTGTATGGTGCGTTATTGTGGATTGAATGTGCGTTCGGCAGGGGTGGCGGATGGGATGATGGTGGCAGCAGCAGTGACTGGGGAATGCAAATTCGGACCTTGAAGACAAAGGTCTGTGCGAAACGAAGCCACAGCCCAACGGCCGATTGCGGGGGTGGCGACGAGAGACATGCGATGCGCATAAGG